>PVJO010030363.1:0-15599 GCA_004026905.1 Hystrix cristata | reverse complement strand
CTGTCACCTAGGAAGATAGGGTTCCACCCAGAATGCTACTGCCCAAGAAGGGGGAGGGACTACCCAGAGTGCTACTGCCCAAGAAGGGGGAGGGACTACCCAGAGTGCTCTCGGCCGGGAAGTGAGGAGACTACCCAGAGTGCTCTTGCGGGGGAAGTGAGGAGACTACCCAGAGGGCTCTTGTCCAGGAAGTAGAAGGACTACCTGGAATGCTGTCACCTAGGAAGATAGGGTTCCACCCAGAATGCTACTGCCCAAGAAGGGGGAGGGACTGCCCAGAGTGCTCTTGCTGGGGAAGTGAGGAGACTACCCAGAGTGCTCTTGCCCGGGAAGTGAGGAGACTACCCAGAGTGCTCTTGCTGGGGAAGTGAGGAGACTACCCAGACTGCTCTTGCTGGGGAAGTGAGGAGACTACCGAGAGGGCTCTTGCTGGGGAAGTGAAGAGACTACCTAGAGTGCTCTTGCCGGGGAAGTGAGGAGACTACCCAGAGGGCTCTTGTCCAGGAAGTAGAAGGACTACCTGGAATGCTGTCACCTAGGAAGATAGGGTTCTATCCAGAATGCTAATGAGCCAGAAGATGGTATGAAAAAATGTATCGTCATGGCAGATAGTAATAGAAGAAAGATATGGTATACATGTAATAAATGTATGTGGATACATGCATAGTATAAATAATGTAAAATATAGATAAAATATTGGTATAATCCCATGTTGGCAGATTGCACCTACCAGCCTGTCTTGCTGGGGCCAACTTTTGTATGTCCTAGGATTTAAGAATGAGTTTTACATTTTTAAATGGTTGCAGAGTGGGGTAGGGGAGACAAATATCTAAAAAAAAGATTAGTATTTCCTGATGTGAAAATTAAAAGAAATCCCCAGCAGCTCCCAAAAAAGAAAATTATAGGAAATTTACAGTTCATCTTCCTTACATAGTTGGAACATAGCCTCACTTTTATATATTGCCTGTAGCTGCTTATGAGCTACCACTACAGAATTGCATGACCATGACAGAGACTGTAGGGAAGGCTAAAATATTCTTTGGTCCTTTGTTGAAAAAAATTTTGCTTACCCTCTAAATTAGTCAGTGTTAATACCAATTAGTGTACTGCTGATATAACCAGTATGTTAATATATCAACATTAACATACAGTGACTTGTATAACGCTATATGGCAATGTAATGGATGCATTGATATATTACTATTAATAGAATATACATAATGTACATGTATAACAGTATTACTATATAATATATTACATATATTTAGTTTGAATCCTAATGAATGCCATTTTCGTGGTCCTTGAATAGTTGAAAAATGGGTACTTTCCTATTATTCAATGTAATGTATGCCATGATAGTGACTGGGGATGAATGGTCGTGAATATCATTACCATTCATCTCTCTCTCAGGTCTGTCTTCAGACTGATGGTTTCCATATCTTTAGAAACAATACAGCTTTAATTTCATCTGGTATTCTTTAATAAGTGCCTGCCTGGTTGGTTAACACAAATGGATACAAGACTGATTTATTTACTCTTTTTAAACATTTTGAAATTTTACCAGGAATGGCAAAGCTTTGTCTATAAAATTCGCTGTGGTAGAAATTTAAATTTATAGTTTCACAAACTGGCTTTGGCTATGATGTGGTTCGTTGTACCCCTCTGCATTTTTCTTACTTTCAGTCTGCCCTAGGGGATTACTAGAGAGTCTGAGTGCCAGGAAGTGTTCCCTGTGTCCTGAAGATCAGAGTTTAACAAAAGTGGCACTACTGACATTTTTGGCCAGGTTGTTTACAGGGTGTTTAGGGGCTGTCTTGTGCATTGTAAGATGTTTGGCAGTATCTCTGGTCATTACACACTAGATGCCAGTAGCACCCTTTCCCTCCTGTGCCAACCCAGAATGCTTCCTGACATTGCCAGATAATGTGAGAGTGGGGATTAGGGGCACACAGTCGCCCATGGCTGAGAGCCACCACTGTAGATACAGGATGTGGGGTCCTGAGTGGCCAGGACTATACTAGTTACATCAGCAAACCCAAAGCAACAAAACAGAGTGGAAACATGAATCAAATGTTTAAAATTTTAAGTTCTCATATCTGCAAACAAAATAACTCTAAGCTCAGATAGTGTATGTCTTGTGTCCTTTTGAGTTCAGGACGATAGAGAAAGTTAAGGGAGCCAGAAGCTTGCTCTGAAAGGAAAGCTACCAGAGTGGATTAATCTGTTTTTTGGAAGGCATCGGCTGTTGGTCAACTTCCTCATATTTCAAGCCTATTATTCCAGCAGGGAGAGCTAGTGTGTTCTCATTCTCATATTCACTCTCTCTCTCCCTCCCTGTCTGCCCTTCCTGCCTTCCCTCCCTCCAGTGATCTTTTATTGCTCTAACACATTTTAAAAAATTGAACTCTTGTGTACATTTGGGGTGAATGTGAAGAGGGGCTATACTCTTCATCAGAGAGGTAATTAAAGTTTATAGAAACAGCTGAAGTCTGCAGCGAATCCCTCCACTAATGAGGAAACCGGGAGTCTGACTTTCAAACAAACACTCCTGTTAATCTTTTCAAAGCAAGTCAGACATGTGGGCAGGGAAAAAGTTGTAAACTGACAGTGGTTCTGGGGCTGCCCTTCTGTGGCCCCTCTCTAGCTCATTCTCAAACCAGACCGCACCTCATTCCACAGGGTTCATCCCTGCCTGCTTGCTGGTGCCATCTGTGAGCAAGCCCTGTGTCACTTGTTTTTGCTTATACAGAGAGCTATGACATGTTAGAGCGTTAATAGGAAGCTTTACTCTATTTTTGCCCAGTTAGATTTATGTAGTCCAGGGAGAGGCTGAGGTAGGAAGAAAAGCGTTAGGCAAATACAGTTAATTTCTTGTCATCTGATGCAATGCTCTGGACACAAATGACTCTGCCTATTATTCCTCTTGCTTCATTTGACCTAAGACAAAAAGGTGAATCTACTGGAAAAATGAATGAAAGGTCACCCTGTTTCACAGCAATGTCTGGACATGCTCTGCCAGTCTGTTGCAACTACCACATGGTAATGTGGTGATGGTATGAGTTCCTGGAATCCTGAGTGAGTCTGTGATTTGTCATGGGCATAAGTACTGGGACAATGTTACAGTCTCAGCTGTTGGGGGAAAATAGTTCTTTCACTTGTGGGCAGGCTGTCTGAAAGATCTGACATATTGCCCATATTCCCTCTATTTGCACAGTAGCATCATTCTACCAAAAAATCCATTTGGTCAGATTATTGTGTTCTTTTAGACACACATTTGATAATAACAACTCCAGGCCTTGAGATATGCTCAGATATATGGCTCTATTCAAATACGGTACTTGTTTTCGTAGTCTGGTCCAGTGTTGGTTATTAAGACCAGTCCTGTGCAAATCACCCATCCAGCTACAGCTCATCTATCCTTCTGGCTGGACTGGGGCTTCCTCATTCAGCAGCAGTGTGAGCTGGGATCCCTGATATTCAGAGGGAGCTTTTTAAGAGTAGGAAATCTGGGGATTAGGAGGTTCAGGTATTTTAGCTGGAAATGTTTCCCCATAGAAAGGGCTAAATATTTGCCATGACAGCTCAAGTCTTTGCTCTGCAGCTTGACAGGGATGAAAGCAGCCCCACTCTGGGCCCCTCCCCCTGCCCTCAAAGGATTAAACAACCTGAGCGGATAATGGCCGCCTTAAAAGGATCTTTTGCATGACTCAGATTAATGCGTGCTGTCTGTCGCCCAGGTTGGCAGCTAAACATTAATTTAAAAAACAAAAAAAGAAAAGAAAGAAAAGTAAACCTCCAGATGACAACTCTTTTCAGACAAGGTGTGGAGTCTGTCTGCTAAGGATGGAGAGAGAGTCCACATCCTCGGTGCTGAAGGAAGCCCAGGTGGGACTGGGGTGGGGAGAGGGCAGCACGCAAAGCTGCTGGGAGGGATGACAAGGTAAAGCAGCCACAGAGCAGTGTCAAGTTCTCAAAGCTGTCCGCCTGGGCAGTCACTTTCTTTTATGTATCATCCCCCGCACCCACCTCCCCTCCCCCCGCCATGTTTAGGACAACACTTTTCAGGCCTGTGCTGGAGCTTGATTTCTCAGAGGGAGTTCTGCCAAGTTGAGGAGCAGTCTCCCATGCTACGCTCTGCCACTGATGAAAGCTCCTTTGGAATTCTCTGGTGCACCCTCCAGGACAGCACAGGATCATTCTTAGGTGCTGAAATGGGGCATGGTTTTTAACTATGTCACATTCCCATGTCATAATGCGTCTTCCCTTATTCCTTGGGTAACTGAAGTCCAGGTTATTTAGAAACATAACTGTGATCTGGGATTTTGCATTACGCACATTACTTACTCCTTAAAAAAAAAAAAAAGCCACCCTTATATCTGAACACTGGTGCATTGGAGGAGTTTGGCCCCTAGGGTTCTTGGACTATAAGGTGGTGACCAAGTGAAAAGACTTATGAAATACATTCCCAGGGACAGACCCACAGCAGGGACATTTCCAAGGAAATTGTTCCAGATGCAGACCGGAGCTGGTGGGCAGAGTAGCACCACAGAGAAGAATCAGTAAAACCTAACAAGTTCCTTTGGAATCAAACTCTGTCACCCAGGGATGGGTTTTTAGGAAGTTGAATGGATGCCATAATTCCTATAATACTCCCTCAACTCCTTAGACCAGCATTTGCTATGAAAATTCTGGCACTGATGGTCAAAAATAATGTGAAAACTGAATACTTAAGTTGGCTTTCCCATTTTACCATAGCACTGAGGACTATTTGAAGACAGTGGCTCTCAACTGGGGGCAGTTTTGCCCCTGGGTGAACATGTGGCAATGTCTGAGGTGTTTCTGATTGTCACATCCAAGAGAAGGATGCTACTGGCACCTAGAGGCCAGAGATGCTGCTAAATATTCCACAGTGCACATGACAGCCCCCCACAAGAAAGAATTATTTGAACCAAATATTGATAGTGCTACTGTTGGGAAGATCTGAGAAGCATTCAGGGAAGCTCTAAGGAGCAGCTAAAGCAGCTTGTGAAATGTCAAGTAATCAAAATTGTCTGGAAAACACAACATTTCACAACTTTAAAATGGTAGACATGACTCCTTTGCCCCTTTGCCTCCCCCTTAACCTGCTACAATCCGATCCCAAGAGCTGAAAAGAAAAAAACACCCCCTGCCAACACACATGCAAGTGTGTTTGCAGGCTTCCTAATGCTGAAGTTCTCTGAAGTATTTTCACAGTTTGGTTCAGCTCCAATTTCAAAGCCCCAAACAGTAAATTTCTTCTTTTGCCTTCAACAAAGGAATTTTTCTCAGTAATTCTGATTTCCCTGCCCACGAGCAAAGGTGAGTGCCAAGCCCAAAGGGCTCATAGGTTAAATGACTAATATTTAATGAGCTCATATTAACAACAATTATGCTCACTATGACACTCGAGCTTTCCATGCTGTCCCTCTAACCTTGGTCTGAACGTCTTAGAGTCAGGAACATCTCATTTGGTGAATATTCCCCTCCCAGTCCATGTGTACCCTGTTGTGCTGTTCAGGGCCCCTGTGAGAATTCACCACCACCAACTGGCCCAATATCCTCAATCTAGAATTCAGGTGGAGTAATGAGTCCTAGAAACTGAACACTTGCTCTTTTCAGATTATTCAGCCACCACCCCTTCCCTCCAAACATGAGCAGCCCCCAGATGCCCAAGATGTCAACTTTTCCAAGTCACTGCTGCCTCCACATCCATAATCTCTGCCTCTTGCGTGTCAAGAAAAGTCAGTGCGTGAGATGGGACTTGGAGCAGAGACAGGCAACTCTGTCTTTAAACTGTGTTTTATTCAATTGATAATGGCCTGCCAACCCCCTTCACACATCTCCTCTAGCTTCCTAAACCTTGCATTCTAGCTCGGCTGCAAATAGGTTTTCAAGAACCTTACTTGAGAGCCGACTGGAAAGTTCCGCAGAGAGGCTGGTCATGCCGCTGGCACGTCCAGGTGAAATGGGTGTTGCGGGGTGCACGGAAGGAGTGGTGATGGATCCCAGGTACTGGTAGGACTGATCGTAGGACCACGGTGGGGAGGGCTGGATCTGCCTCGTATCTGCAGAGAATCAAAGAGATCAGTTATAGGTTGAGCAGGGTGATGTTTAAAGAATAAAAGGTCTTTTGATAAGAAACTATCAATCTTTGTTTAAATATACATGCATGTAGCCTGTTTATCAGTGTTTAGTAAGTCCTCCTGGCTCTAAGAGTCTGCCCTTGTTGGGTGATTTGCCCCACTGAAGGTACCGAAATACAATTTATGTTTGATTCTTGGAGATTTTTGTGTGATAAATATTCCTTCCAGAGATTTTATTCAGTCACACTAATGATGATGAAGGGAGGAGATTATGCTTTACATTAATGTTCAAACCGCTGGACTACAGCACTCATGACTTCATGTTCTGACTGCCCAGACTATTTTAGCTTTACCAATAATTACAGTGATCATTATCAGAAACATAAACTCAGACGGTTACCTGTCTATCCGTATTCAGTAAGCAAAAAGCGTGTGAGAGTTTTGGTATTATTTGTACCTTCGGCAAAATCATTCGTTAGGCTTTTAAATCCTTTCTGTGAAGGTGAATGGTCTCCCAAGGAGGACAGTGAAGAAGGTCGGCCGGAGCACTGGCAGTGAGCTTAATGACCAGTCTGCCCCTGCAAGACTTGAAGTTTGCAACTTTTACAAGGCAGAATTTTTTAGTAAGTATTTTCTAGATTGTCATTATAAGAGGCCTAGGACAGACGAGAGCCAAAAATCTGACTTCAAAAGGTTTAGACCAAATGGATTTTGTAAATTTGACTCCAACATAGAGAAGTGTCTCCGTTTTCAAATCTGTTCACAGATGAAAAAGAGGAAGGAGACTCTGGTATATGCAGTGAAATTTAAATTGTACACTGTACCCACTACAGGACGGTTTTACATTTCCTGAGGGTTAAACATTAATTTTCTCTTCGTGTCCTGCATCCTTCGTGGCCTGCTGGAGGTCTTGCCGTAGAGCCTCATGGCCCTGGGAATAGTATCTGGAGAGAGCAGACTTCTCCAAAAAAACACTAGGCGAAGTTTTGTATATGCTACGACATAAAAACATGAGTTATTCCTGCTCATTATGAAAATATTCAGGTCTGCTGTCTCCGGGGCTTTGCATTTCCGGCAATGTTTATCTCTTCTAAAGTTTATGCGTTTTTCGGGTTATCTCTTTGAAGCTGCCACAATGGACAACAGAATCAGACACTGGGAGATCCGATCTTCCTCCCCACTCTTCTCCTGACTGCTTCCCTTCCTCTCTCATGCTGATCCATTTATTTCCTTTCTTTTCTTGACAACAACTGAATTTTTAAGTTTCTAAAATCTTCTAGTTCCTGGGAAAACACTTTAACTTGGAATCTTTAAAATATGATAGTAAATCAAGGTCTTTATTTCACTCCACATTTTAGGGGATTTGAAGAGATGGCCAGGAATAAAGAGCTGGCCTGTGTTAATCCCAGGGAAAAATAAGTGTTCAAATGCAGTTGAAGATCCTGTGTAATCTTACAGCTAACCATGTTCCCAAAAGATGGAGGCAACAGAAATAGCAAACAGTTCCATATTCCCATGGAACTTGAAGTAGTTCGCTCCCAGTGGAAAAAAAATTATGTACTCAGATATTTTCTATAAGAAATGTGTATGTTCTAGACACACACACTTACTAAGTGTCTATATAGTACTCAGATATTTTAATCACTTAAAAAGCAAACAAAAGAGGTTTTATAATTGTCATAAAGCCCTTCAGGGTGTGAATTGTAGTATAATAATTCACACTTGTTGTGTAGACAGCCTAGCACCCTAACCCCATGTCTAAAACCACACTAAGCATAAAGTAGTATGCTATGATTCATGCTCTGTCATGTTTTACTGTAGTGAAAAAGTTGTGCTAGGCTTTTCTAAACTCATAATTAAACCATGCAAACGTTGCATAATATTTCACAGCCTTTTAAAAATATGCTTTGGTAAAATGATCTTTATGATTAAAGTCCAAGTTCTATGACTTTTCTTTTTAAACATAGGGTTATGGATTCAACATCATCTTACTTCACTCCACAGCTTAGCTTTCTGGGTGTTGGTGTGGGGACAGCATTACAATACCTGAAGCCCACCCTCCTGTCAGTTTTCGTTCTTGCAACCTCAGTGGACTGTGCTTGGCTTCATTGCCAATAGTGGGCCAGAAGGTGGTGGTGGTGAGCCTTTCATCGCAATTTTGGGTGTTTTCTTCTACATGTATTACTAATGAAAAGTAAGGCCAAAAAAATGAAAAAAAAACATGGTGTTTTGGTGCATTCTGTGTTTAATATTTACCGTTTGTGCTCTGATGGGGCCAGCATGAACACAGGCAAATCCTGAACTGGCAGGCAGAAGTACACTCTGGGCCTGTCTGTGTAGAGTTACTCGCTTAGGCTTTCTTATGCTCATCTCTGGAAGAAGATGGTCTCTAAATCCCTTCCAGTGGTGACAGAGCAGGATTCTCATTCCCATAAGTCTTCCCAGTATTTCCTTTCCTAATTTGTATGTTACTTTTGATCGTAATCATAATTATGTATATTCTAGAAGGGAAGATGTTGGGAGGGGTAAGTTGTGAATTATCCAGAAAAGACCATAGGCTGAGGAAGAGAAACCATCATTCTCCAAAGCACAGGGCTCCTGATAAGACAATCCATTAAAAAGAACGAAATTTTATGAAACGTACCATGTGTCAGGCATGTGCTAATTAAGACCCATGTGGCCCCTGCCCCACTGGAACTTTTGTCAGTGAAGATCTGAGGCCTCTCTAGTATTTGGAAAGGCTTCTCACTTTCATTAGTCATTATACTGAGAGTTCATGCATTCATAGGCTCATTGAAGTTATTCACTTGCTCATTCATTCTTATTCCCACAGACACTTTGCTTTACTTGGAGACTCACTAGCGAATGGATCCTAGTCTGCCTTCTGGGAGTTAGAGCCACTGAGTGAGGCTAAGGGCTGTATCCGGGCTAACTGCTAAATCAATTGCCTAATATGAATTTGAAACAGCAGTTCCCGAGGTAGAGGCAAGCGCTCTAGTGATGTTTGTTAACATGCTTATGTTCTGCCTCTGAGAGGAACACACTGGGGAAACCGCAGAACTTAAATCATATGCGTATTTTGCTTTGAATCCTGCCTTCACCATAAACTAGCCATACGGCTTTAGATAAGTCTCATGGTTTTTTGTTTGTTTTTTGACCCACAGTTTTCTAATTTAAAAAGGGTAATAGTGAATGACTAATAAGTAAGATAAACTGTACATGAGGCATGTATCAAAATTTTTGATGAAAATAAATGCTTAGTAAGTCTGAGTAAATTATTTTTCTTTTTCTGCTTTGTTTGTTTGTTTTGGAGACAGGGTCTCACTTTGTAGTCCAGGGTGGCCTTGATCTTATTATGTAGCCCAGGCTGGCCTCAAATTCTTGATCTTCCTGCCCCAGCTTCTTCAGTACTGGGATTACAGGTCTGCGCCACCATGCCTGGGTAAGTTTGAGTAACTTTTATGACTTTATTACTAAAAAGGAAAAGAAATCCATGTCAAGAGATGTATCTGATGTTTACTGGTAAGGCGACATACTTGTGCTCCAGGATTATGTTCAAGTACTTTGTTTTGTTCAGTGTTAAAGGGCTTGACAGCTACGCGCTTCAGTTCTGGGGAGGAGCTGGACACAGGAGATTAAATGGCAAAGGAGTAAGAAAATTGAAAATTTGAGATGAACATGGAGAAATCAAGAATTCAGTATCTCAAAAAAATTTAATTTTCCATTAAATTAAAAGTGCTGGATTAGAAAATGAAGTTTGTGCCTTTCTGCATCCTTTTTCCCCATGGGAAAAAAATGGTGTTTTGATGCAGCTACTTTACCAAGGCCATTTTGTAATGGGTTAGTTTTAGGTTTTTCA
Source organism: Hystrix cristata (assembly GCA_004026905.1). NCBI lineage: Eukaryota > Metazoa > Chordata > Mammalia > Rodentia > Hystricidae > Hystrix > Hystrix cristata. The sequence goes on along the minus strand of PVJO010030363.1, from coordinate 5,636 downwards.
TAATCAAATAATGGGTGGAAAAGAGTCCCCTTTCCGTATTCTGAACCCTACTCCTTCCATTTGAAATGGGAGCTGAGGAAAAGAAGGGGAAATAGGGATAGGTAGGGCCGAAGCTAATGGCAAACTTAAAGGTCCACACATACTACATTGCTCCATAAAAAATGGAGCGCTTTCATTTTTTAATGTAACAATATCACAATATTTCTAAAGTCAATGATGATCCTATCAAATAATTTATGTCAAAATGTTCTGCCTGTTTCCAGTTTTAGCTCCAAAAGGTAAAGAACTTGTGAGTCGTTATTATTGTCTTTAAAACAAGAGAAAAGATGAATAAACTGAACATCCATGAGTTTTCTTGGATTTACTAGAGAACTGGAGTTGCAAGGCAAGCTACCACCCCTATATTTTGAGAGGCAGAGACATATAGACAATTACAGTGCAGTCTACTTACTGAGAACAAAAGCCGTTCAATCCATAAATTGATGGCAATACTTACAGGTGACTTTGACAAACTGCTAATGGCTGAGTACAGGCAGTGTGAGAGTAAGACTTCCTAGAAGCTGCAGTCTTGTTTGGGAGGGACACTGTTGTAGTTTCTGATTCAGAGACTCCACTAGGTTCTCATGGGATACGCTATAATGACTGTCAGGCTACAGCTGAAAGAGCTTCCAGGCATAGACTAAGGAGGATTTGGTAGGGAAGCCCAAAGATGACAGAGGAGACAAAAAATAAGGATGCTAGAGGAATTTGAAGCCTTTGGCACCAATAGCTGTAGTAAGCATTCAAGATGGTCCAACTCCTGCTTGGATGAACATATGAAATCACTAAAGGCCTGTTCGCTTTGGTTCCTATTATGATATACATCATGTCTAACTTTCAACAAAAAAAATTACAATAAAGGCAAGAAAACGCAAGTGAAAGAACCAGACTCAGATACGACATAAATTTTAGAATTATCAGACAGCAAATGTAACAATTAATGTGTTAAGGGTACTAATAGAAAAATAAGACAACATACAAAAATAGGTAGGTAGTGTAACAAGGAGATGGAGACGCCAAGAATGACTCAAAAGGAAATTCTGGGAATGTAAAACACTGTAACAGAAATGAGAAATGCCTTTTATGGCTTGTCAACAGACAAGACGTAGCCCAGGAAAGAATCAATGAATTGAAGATGTGTCAATAGAGACTTCCCAAACTAAAAGATAGAGACAGAGATAGAGACACAGAAAGGAAACCAAAATATCCAGTAAGTATAGGATAATTTCAAAAGGTATAAGATATGCATAAGTGGAATACCAGAAGGAGAAGAAAAAGAAACAAAGAAGAAATATTTGAAATACTACTGGCTGAAATTTTCCAAAATTAATGTGTTATGGTTTAGATCTAAAATGTCCCCCCAAAATCTCATTGCTCATGTGTTCAGAGTGGGGGTTTGGGGAGGCGATGGAATCATAAGGGTGCTACATTCATCAGTAGATTAATCCATCAATAAATTCATGTGCTATTATGTAGCAGGGCCTGGTTGGACGTGGGTCAGTGGGGTGTGTTCTTGTCCCTGGCTCCTCCTTTCTCTCTGTCTACTTCCTGGCTGCCATGGGTTGAGTAGTTCTCCTCTGCCATGCCCTTCCACCATTCCTTGGAGCCAACCAATCGTGGACTGAACCTTCAGAAATTGTGAGCCAAAATAAACCTCTTTTCCTTTAAATTGTCACTGCCAGGTATTTTGTCTCAGAAATGCGAAAGTGACTAATATATAATGACAGGTACCAAACCACATATCCAGGAACCTTTTAAAACACCAAAACAAACACCCAGTCTACATCTAGTATATAATATTCAAACTGCAAAAAAAAAAAAAGGAAAATCTTTAAAGAAACTGGGGGTAAGGGGAACAACTTATCTACACAGAAATAAAGAGAAAAATTACACCAGATTTCTCGTCGGAAACTATGCAAGCAAAAAGGGAGTAGAATATGATAGAATGTTGAAAGAGAAAAACCACCAACCTAGAATTCTAAATCTAACAAAATGATCCTTCAAATGTGAAGGAAAAATTAAGACATTCTCTGACAAACAATATTGAAGTTATTCATTACCAGTAGATGTGCTCTGCAAGAAATATTAAAAAATGACTTAGAAGGAAAGGATATAGGCTAGAAACCCAAATCTACATAAAGAAGGGAAGTACATCAGAGAAATAATAAGGTAAAATAAAGTCTTACTTTTAATTGGCCTAAAAGATAACTTTTTAAAGTGATGACTGTTACAAGGGATAGAACAATAACAATACGTGGATAAATGAATGCTGGTAATGACAGAGATAAGAAGAAAGTGTATAGTTTCATTTAATGGTGAGTTAGATGAGTTATACATGTGGCTTTCAAACTGTAGGGCAACCACTAATAACATTTTTTAAAGAAGTGTAATTGATAGGCTAAGACAAGAGATACAGTGCAATCATATAAAATGTTCAGTTAACCCCAGAGAAGACATGAAAAGAAGGGTAAAAAAGGATCAGCTGTGGCACAACAAATATAAAAGTTATAATCATGGTAGATACTAATCTATCTCAATAATCAGCTTAAATATCGATGGTCTGAATGTGCCAGTTTAAAGATAGATTGCCAGAGCAGGTTAAAAATCAGATTGCAAGGGATTCACTTCAAATGTACACTCAGATAGGTTAAAAGGACAGAGAAAGACACACTGTGTTCTCACTAATCAAAAGAAAGGCTAGTGACATTAAATTTATACAAAGTTGACTGAAGAAGAAGGAAGAGTCCCAGGTGTAAAGAGGAGAATTACGTAATCACAGCAAAAGCAACTCTTAGAGGAAAATTTATAGCACTGAACCTATATATTAGAAAAGAAAGACCTAGAATTGCTAATCAAAGCTGCCACGTTAAACTAGAGGGGAAAAAAGTATAAACCTAAAGGAAGTAGAAGAAAAGAAATAGTAAAAATAAAAATGGGAAATCAATGATAACTGAACAAAGAAGAGTAGTAAGAACAACCAGTGAAACCAATGATGAGTCTTTAAGAAGTTCTGAACATCTTCCTTTATCCTCATGCTGTCCTCTGGCCACAAGAGAGGACGGAGAGACATCTGGTCTACTCCGGCCACCCACTCTGGCTGTTTTAACATCCACTGTCATAACCTAGGTTTCCAACAGCACCAGATGAACTGTGACTTCTTCCTTCATGGGGCCAGAGATTGATGGGGCTCTGTTGTGTAGTTATTATAGTTACAAAGCTCTTTCCTTGGCTACTTGGCTGGTATCTCTAAAAGACAAGGCCTTTCAGTCACCTCTTACAACCATTCATAAATTAAAAGTGAACAGTCACGTAGGTGTGCCAGGGCGCCTGATCTTCTCTTCTTTAAAGAGCCAGAACTGCCTGGTGAATTTATAAACCCTTACGGCTGCTCTGGATTTTCTCCCTAAAGGATTTCCCCCACTCTTTAGCTTGGGAGAATGCAGAGAGCTCGTTCCCAGGGTAACCTTTCAGTGCACCTCAGTCATGGGCAGCTGGTGTAATGCCCTCCTGGATGCCTCAGAGCACACAACAGGATGTGACTCAGGACTCAGAGATGTGAGTCAGTTTCCAGGGTGATGTGTCAGGGCGAGCCCCAGTGCAGGTTCACATCTTCTCATCTGGGACCTTTAGGGAGAAAGATTCGGGCTCCTGAAAGCAGAAGGGGTCCCCGGATGCTTCACAGCTACCCTCAGAGTCACTTTTCATGGCCCTGGGGGCTGGGTAACTCTCTGCTATGCAAGGGGCGTTTCCAGGAAAGGTTTACTTCTTTGTGAAGCAGGGTTTCCTCTGGCTTCAGTGGCAGTGGGTAAAACTGCAGCATGGCACAAGAAGAACAGCAGTCACCTAGGAGATCCCCCCAGGTAGCAGACACCAGATTAGCACCTTGTCACTGGATCAGTGAAAATCCATGATAACGTGAGCCAGTTCTCATCAGTTCTGGATCCTGGAAAAAGGGAGGTTGTGAAAGAGGTCTGGGATTTGCCAACCATTTATCTCCGGCTGGCTGCAGACATCTTGGTTAGTCATGTGCAGCTCAGATGCATTCATTGTTCCAGCAATTACTTTGAAGGGAAGCATCCAGACCAAGCCGGGACAGAGACCTGCCTGGGTTTCAGAGGCCTTCAGGGTCTGGAGCCGTCCAGCTTCACTGCCAACCAGTGGGCCTGGGAGGCGGCAGGCTGCCTGCAAGACAGCAAAAGGCAGCTGCATGTCCACGTGTCCACCACTCGCTGTTTCCAGGACCCAGTTCCTCGCTCAGCCTCTGGAGGCTTCATGGCTTTGTGGGCAGGGCCCTAACATCGGGGCCACTCTTGACCCTGGGAGCTCACCCTGGAGTCCCTTTCCTCTCAAACCTCTGTTTCCTCATCTTTAAAAATGGGGGTAACCAGACTCACCTGCCTCACAGGTGTGAGAGTTAATTAATGTTTGTGGCGCAGCTTTGAGATCTGCAGATGAAAGGCTCTCTATAAATGCAAAGTGCTCTTCCTCATTAGAGTTGCCAGACAGTTCCCAGGGGAAACAGTTCAACCCTCACCGTGAGGCCGCTCCTCTCAGCCAGATCAGTCTGAGACAGACGTGTCTGGAAAAGGGCTTGGCGCTTAGGCAGAGTCCTCTGAGAAGGGTTCAGGGACGAGTCACCGGCTTCTAGAAAGATGAGTGTTTTTGTAACAAGCCTCATTCTGCTGGCATCGTCTGCCTGAGATGGAGTGAAAGTGGCCTTCAGTGCACACAGGGTGGAGGGACCGTGGCACTGAGGGCACAGATGGGAGCTGCTGGTCTCTGCTGCCGCCTCCCCTGCATAAAAAGTATTTCCCTGACCTTCTGTCAAATTAAGTGTCCTTTGAAGACAGCTCTCCCATAAGGATTTTTTGCACCCCCACTTTCTGTACTGCTCCCCATGTACAATTTGGAGGACTGAAGGAAGCCTGTAGATAGTCTGCATGAGTTCCTGTGATGCCAGGCCTTGGGGGGCATGTTCAAATTCTTCCATGAGTGCCCTATTCATTTCCTCCCATTATTCCACTTCCTTCTCCAATGCAAATCTTGAAGCATGGCAGTAATGATGATTTCTGGTCCCCTCCATAGGTCTTTCTTCAGCACCTTTACCCTCTGTTCATTCCTTGAAAGAGCCAGAAATATTGTGTCAAGGGCTGGCAAGTCCCTGGCAGCCTCCAGCTTGTGACCCAGCCTTTAGGGTACAGTGAGGACCAACCCTTGGTCACAGGAAACAAGTCACCGATACTTCTGATGGAAGCTACAAGCAGGACAGCCATGGCATCTCCCAGCTAAAGAAACGAGTATTCTCCCAAAGCTAAAGAAACAGAATATTCAGAAGGAATGTTCCACTGAAGGCAGCATACACCGTAGAGGGTGGTACAGTCTTTGCTTGCATGGCCCAGGACAGAGACATTGGAGCCAACCCTCAGTTCAGACTGGCAGCGGAAGGCTCTGTGGTTTAGCTGGTCTCTGCTGTGTGCTGATGAGGGAGCACACCTGGGCCCTGCTGAAGAGGTACCCTGATCTTTCCAACTACACAGATCAAGTAAGAGCCACCCCTTGGGCAGATCCTATTAAATAATGTGGTCAAGATCGGGCAA
>PVJO010030362.1:0-15641 GCA_004026905.1 Hystrix cristata | reverse complement strand
TGTATTTTTGTATAAAATATGTAATACAAACTATGCTATTTTGAGTAATACTTATTTTCATCTGAAATCTAGTCTGCAATAAATGGTTAACTTTCCAACAATAAAACTATTACTCAGAACAAGAAAAATAATAGCAGTTCCAGATGAGGCATTGTAGAAGGAAAAAAGCAATTGAACAAAATTTATAAAATTAAAAATGCATGCTTATATACTTTGATCCTTAGGTTTTTAGGAAGCCCAGTATGTGCTTGTATTAATAAAACCTTGAAATTCACCTGACAATCTTCATTCACAGTAGAGACACCTTTCATATTAATTAAGCCAAATCTTTCATGTATTAATAGAGGGAGCTACTTTCTACATTTTAAAACTCGTGATATTTTACTATTGGATCTCATGCATGTTGCACAATTTTTCTCATTTCCTATATATCAATCTACTTTTTTTTCCATAGATGCAAATTCTTGTCCCTAGAATTTCCAACTTCCTTAAAACAGAGTAATTATTTGTTTTTCTAAACTTTTATTTTCTGTTCTGGTTAAAAAAAGAAACCAGATCATCAAAAAATAATTAGAAAACATGTTGGTGGTTTAATAATAATGATAAATCATAAATTCTCTAAAAGAAATAAGAAAAACATCATTGTTCACCTCATCTCTCTTTTCTCCTTTGTCTTAATTTGCTGTTTTCTCCTTTACATGCTGTACAGTTTCTGATTGTGGATATACTTTGCCATTTTGTCTCAGAGAGTATTTGTTCGTTTTTAATCCACTCTCTGTTGCTATAGTAAAATACTCGATTCTGGGAACTTACAAAGAAAGAGGTTATTTAGCTGACAACATTGGAGGTAGAAGAGCATTGCATGGCTTGGCTGGGACAAAGGATTCACGGTATGTGTCCTCATAATGGTGGGCATGCGTGTGGATGGGAACACATGGCAAGACAGGAAGCCAGGGAGCAGGTAGGAGCCAGCCCTGGTCTTCCTGTAATAACAGGATCACTCCATGAGATAGCTTTCAATAATCCAATGGCCTAACCACCTTCCACTAGTTCCCATGTTTCTACCACTTCTTAACATTGTCACAGTGAGCATCATGCTTCCAATTCATGAATAACTGACAGACAAATCACACACAAACCAGAGAGGTCATTTTGTATTTTGCCTCTTAATCAAAATTTTAAAAATTTTCTTCCTGTTTTGCGATGCCACATATTATCCAAAAGATATGTTAAGGAAACCTAGATGGGTTTTCTTGGTATCATATTGCAGGAATTTTTCAATATTTTGACTAATCCTCTTTAAATTTTAAAATACAATAGCTATATAAATTAATGAAGAATTTTCATAAAAATTCAATATCTTAGCCCAAAAAGGTACAAGTGACCTCCTGATCAGGAAGGAAGATCAATGTCTCAAAACTTACATGAAGAGGGGAAAAATTTTTTTATCTGCATGCTTTCTTTATAGAAGACCAAAAGTCAAGAATGGATGCACCCTGAGACCATAATGTTGTGAAATAAATCAGACACACAAGCTTAAATATTGGTTTCTTTCATGTGAGAAACCCAAAATATAAATAAAGAGTAAAATAAAAGATAGGTAATAGGAAGACAGAGCTTTCTCAAATGGGAAGAGGATCAAAAGATGGAAGGAGGGGACAGGAGAGGAGGGCTAGAGAGTGTAAAAAAGAATACAGATATGTTTTGTGCATGCACTAAATCCTCATAAGGAATATAATCATTATGTACTGCAAACACATACTAATAAAAAATAAAAATAAAAAAGAATGGTTAAATGCTTCCCAATGAATTCAGAAATGTTGGTAATTTACACAAATAATCCAAATCTTTCCTTTAGTAGCTGAATTATCATTTCACTTTCTGTAGTACACTTTAGTAGACTGTTCTCTTAAAATTGCTAAAATAGTTGACTGTTTATTGCAAGCCAGGCATCAGGTCACGGATGAGTCACACGTGTCCTTTGTCCCATATGAGTCACTGGTTAATTACCACATTTCTCCTTCTGCCAATTCTTAGCTGGAATTACAGATATAGTGCCTACACCATAAGGTTTGTTATCTGAGTCTGAAATAGCTGCTACAAGAAGACAAAAAGCAATCTTGTAACGGATCATTTAATAATTGACTTAGACAGAAAAACAGCATTTTTTTTTTCTGCTCTCAGTATCATTACTCACCTTCTCAAGCAGCAGTGGACACAGTAGAAGACAGTTTCTTGTTCAGTGGAGAAATACCAAATTGAGTCTGATGTAGATATTTTGGTAGTCTTGTATTTCATCCTAAGTATTGAGAACACAGGTCTTCCTGGTCCTGTCCAGACAAGGACTTCATGGGTTCATTTCATAAGTGAAAGAACAGTACCAATTTATGGGATATTCCTAATTCTTGATGCAAGTGTCGGGTTTACGTGAAACAGTGTATACTCACTCTGCCCCACCAGCAGCATTCAAAGGCCTGCAGTCTAAGTTCAAATCTTCCTGGGGGACTCTGAGAATTCATTAACTACAGTTAGAGGTTTAATTTGCCATATAAGGATGAAAAGGTAATTAGGTAATTTTGTGGTCCAACTGTATTATAAATGTTACACAGCTGTCCCTCCCTTTAAGCTATAATCTCCCTCTAAAATTCTAGCTGACAAGCTTTGGCACTAAGCAAAGGAGGCACCATGGTGTTGCCTAAGGCTTAAGGATGAATGAGGCTCGAATGGCTTCCACAGTGAAGTGATTGTGAGCATAGCACAATTACCTCAGTACCCAATTAGGGCTCAGTACTGGGCTAAATTTTTTTTTTGTATTATCATAGAACACATGCTATAAAGGAGAAGTCTAAATAACAAATACTTCACGTGTAATGATAGATTAATTTAAAAAATTAAGAAAAAATATGTGAACAGGAGAATAAATAATGAATGAAATCAAGCAAAGTAACAGGACATATACAAATAAAAATAAAAAGAAAATTTGAACTATATTAAGACAAACATGTATTATGAGAAACACGACAAGGGCAGGAAACTTCTTATTGAAGAGTTGGTGAGATTTTGTGGAAAGTAGCTTTTTCAACTTCAGAAACTGTGTAACATCTCATTGTCATTTTTTCATTAGATCAAATTTTCTTCTTATTTTCTAAAATATAATTTTTGTGATTATAAATGTAAATAATATATTATCTGCAACACTGGTTTTAAACCTTGGTTTCTTAGGAAATTTATGAACATGAATTACTATACACTTAAACACCAGCAAAATCCAGAATCAGGCTGGGCTGAAAGATACATTTTTGACAATGCTGAATTTTTCGATTCTGGTTGGCCTATTTTCTGGATGGCACTGATCTGTATTAATGCACTTTTTTTCTTCTCATTAGAAATTGTGCAAACAGGAAAAAGTAAATAATATAAGCATTTCCAATAGAGTTGGAGGAGTTTTTTTCCGCATATTTAATAGTTAAGGCATTAATGAACATAATTTTTTTACATTCATATATTCATTAGAAAATGTGAAAATTCATTACATATGGACAATTATTATTGTTAGTAGTAGTATCATTATTAATTATTATTCGATATGAGGTCTTCATGTGTTGCGTAGGCTGGTCTGAAATTAAGGGGCTCAAGCGATCTTCTTTCCTAAACCTCTAAAATGCTGGGACTTCTCTGCTCAGATTGGTGAAAATTCATAATTTAGCTGAGACATACATTCATATGATGACTACTTAGAGCTTGCTGCAATATTTGGGAAGTTTGTGAATGAACTGATCGACTAATTTTACACCTCAGTTCCTCTTTGTCATCCTTTTCATCTCTGAAAAATGTTATACATTTTTCATTCATGAAAAATAATAGGACTATGGCAATAAGGCTGGCTGCTAGAGCTGAGGATGAACTTTGAACTACTTAAGAGACAGGTATGATGCTATATTTAGAATTTTTATTTTATAAACATTTTCTCAGGTCCTTAAAAGTATTTTAGACAGATTTATAAGGGCTGCATAATATTTTAACATATGTTTATATCATATGTATTCTGACTCTTGCCCTAGTAGGGGATCTTTGGTCTCGCTTCTCACGTTTACAACTGCAATAAGGTCTTAATGGATTTATTTATATGTCAAAGGACCTTACTGTGTGCTTACACAATATACCTAAAATACCTGAAATATTTTCATTTAGAAGAGAATTGTTTTCAGGTTTCCGGAAACATTCACCATATTGTAAGTTGTAATACACAAAAAAGAAGAGTAAAAGAGTCCTTTACCCATCTTAATCCCCCTTCCCATCCTCTCTGGGAAACTAGCATGTAATTGTCTACCAGCACGTTAAGACTTACAAAGAAACTGTTACATCCAGTATTATTTAAAAGCATTATTACAATGTACCGTACATGACTTTATTTTTAAGATTTTAGACAAAAGACTACCATTATATTTCCTAAAACTTGATGAAAAGAGCTCCTGGAATCATTCAAAATTCTTCGATGTTGAGTTATGAACATTAAAATTCTGTCCTTAGAGCTAGATTAATATGATTCTATTTCTAGTTTTTAAGATTTTTGTTCACCTTTCTTTCAAGATGTGAGAGTTTTCTACTTGGAGCTTATCTTGCTTTTTTTAGTAAAGTATTAAGAGTGTCTTTAATCTGGTCTTTGTATCTTAGGATCTGTTGCTGACATGAATTTTATCCCATTTTATAAATCAACATTTGATAGTTGTTATCATCTCTTTCAGGCACCCTCAGTAGTGGACCATGATTCTCAGAGTATGATAATGTGAAGATGTTAAAAAAAAAAACCAAACTAAACTAAAATATACCTTTTATTTTATGATATGCCTTATCTTGATATTCAGAAAAATATGCCTTTAAAATTTTATTTATGGTTCTTTTCTCAAAATGAATAGTTTGATACAAATCTTTCATATTTTACATGCTGCTTTTTCATAAGGAATCAAAAGTACTTCCTTGACATCATTCAAGTAATGTTAATTATGATCTTCTAGAAATAATTTTAAGACATAATTTTTGAAACCAAATTACTTTCTAAGGATATAAAATTTATCTAGGTGAATATAACATACAAGATTGAAAATTTTCTATTAAGTGGAGTTTTAAATTTTCTTTAGCATTAAATTTTAAAATACTGACTCTGATACTAGCCAGAATCTAGTCTATAAAGCACCAGTTACACAGCCTAGAGAATTCACAGTACTTGTATCAGTTTCCTCACCTGTGAAATATGCAGAGCTATAGTAACTGATCATAGTTTTGATTATGCTAAAGATATGTAAATTAGTTAGCATAGCTTCAATCAAACAAATTAATGAAGAGAGAAAATATTTGCTAAAATTATCATTAAATTTGTCGCATTACTTTTTTGGTTTGTTTTTCTTTTTCTGAGACTAGGTCTGATTATGTTGCCTGTATTGCTCAGGTGGCCTTAGAACTCAAAATGGTGTCTTAGTTTCCCTAACAGCTGGGACCATACCATGCCTGGTGGTCAGGATTTGGTTTTTAAACTATAACAATGGAAAGGATGAGTGTGTAGTAAAGTGGTAGAGAAGTTGCCTACCATTTGTGAGGCCCAGGGTTTGATCCCTAGTATGAAGAAAAAAAAAGAAAAGAAATATTGTATCTTTCAATAGGTATAGTTTTCATCAATTACTCTAAGGTAGCATATTATAATTATTGTTAATATTATTACTTTTAGCATATACAAATGTTAAGTGGGTTTGTGTTAAAATTCTGGAAGAAAAGGTAAATGTGTTTCAAATTAAAATGTTTCAAATTGTCTTATTTTGAGCTGTCATTCAAACAATATCCAGCTCTTTTCTCTAAAGAGAATTATCTCCTAACAGACTCACTGATGTTTTGGTATCATTTAGAAACATGATTTGCATTGAGATAATCTGTGCCTCCTGGACTAACTCATGCCTCTCATTGAATTATCTCAATCAATACTAATTGAGGCTCACAGTATGCGTGGTTCTAGATGAGCTATTTTAATTTAAAAGGTAGAGATACATTAAATACCTGTGGCATTTAGTTTAACTTGAAGTAGTTTTAATTAGATTTAAGTAGAACAATTTCAGTTCTCTTTTTATGAATTTGATCAAACTTTGATATTGTGTTAATTCAGTCCAGATATTATTGTTAAAGCCATTAAGAGTCAAGCCCTGGGGCTGGGGATTTAGCTCAGTGGTTAGAGTGCTTGCCTTGCAAGCAGAAGGCCCTGAGTTCAAAGCCCCAGCACCAAAAAAAAAAAAAAAAAAAAAAAAAGAGTCAAGCCCTGTGACAGTGCCAGAAAATACAGAGATGATGTGATCACAGCCCTACACTTCAGAGGCTCATAATCAACTCATAGAATCAGTCAAGGAAACATGTTTATATGAAGATGGTTAAGTGAGCAATGTAACTTTGGAGCATAGAAGGAGTATTATTTAGCTTTTCTTGAAAAAAACCACAAGCAGTGGCAGTGAACTTATGGTACACATGTTATTATGTTTTCCTTTTAAGACAAAAGATGTTAATGTATGAGTTGTTTTTCCCAAACTAAAACCTCAGTATTGAAGTTTAATTGCAATGTTGGCACTTTGCAATAAGTAAGTGGGTTTGGATTGCAGTTTGGGCACTTGTCTCTAAAAGTTTCCCATCATTGCTCAAAAGTCTTGTAGGTTAGAGAGTAACTTGGAAATTTTGGAAATGCAAGAAAAAGATTATCAATATATCAATAATTATATGACTTGTCAGTGGCAAAGTCTCTGTCTTTCTGTGTCTGTCTCTCTGTCTCTCTGTCTCTGTCTCTATATGCGTGTGTATTTGCGTGTGCATGTATTTGTGTGTATGTACATGTATGTTCATGTCCACGTAGAAACATGCACACATATAACATATATATTTATGTATATACATAGATATGTCCATTCAACATTACAATCATATGCACAATTATGATTTATTCAGAGTTTATTACTTTCCATTCACATTTATATAATTTTTCTTAAAACATATTTCTGTGTACATACTCACTTGATACAAATTTTTAAAGAATTACTAATTTTTTGGTACAATTGTCCCCTCTTACTTATCTTGTTTTGTGGTGCGTTTAGATCCTTTTCAGTTTATTCTACTTCAGTGACAACTTGTGGAGGAAATTTGAGTACAGTATTGTTTTCTTAAAATAAATCTTAAAAAAAAGAATTACCAAATAAAATGATATACATATTTCAACTCTGGTTAAGTACTGTCAAATATCCTGTTAGAAATACAAACCAATTTTCAACACCACTACAACTTTACAACTTTCCTGATACATTTAATTTTTTAAAAATTATTGATTATAGAAAAGACAGAATGCTGTAATGTTTTTGTGTCTTAATTATTATTGGGAATAGCTATTTGCTTTTCTTTATTTGAGAATTGCTTTTATATGTCTTTACAATATTTTGTATTGTGATAATTTGTAAGATTCCTTAGTACATTAAAAATCTCAGAGTTGGTGTTACATGAGAGAAGGATTCTGAATCAAATGAATTATGGGAAAATGTTCTATCTCATTGAATATATTTTTGGAAACTTCATGCTCTGAAGATTGGCATTGTGTTTTCATGCATCTCCCACAAAGGAATTTTTTTTTTTTTTTTTTTTTTGGTTCTGGGGATCGAACTCAGGGCCTTGTGCCTGCAAGGCAAGCACTCTAACCACTGAGCTAACTCCCCAGCCCCTATAAAGGAATACTGATAGAAGCATTTATCAAATTTGTTTGATAGTGGAAACTTTTTCTTTCATTTAGCCTCTATTAACAGAACCATTCTATAAAATAATCTACCCAATGGTCAGGGAAGTACAATATACTCTTTGAAACATAGATTCAAAAATAAGTCTTATTTCACAAATAGTCACATGTAACAAGGATTTAATGTTATTAAAGCCAGATACATGCTGCAGAATTTTTAGATGCCTACTGATTGAAGTCTGATTAACTACATGAGATTCAGAAAGGCGGCCAAAAGGAGAGGCAGTTGCTAAAATATGAATTTCAGGGTTCTATCACTAGGCCTGTTGGCTCTATAATTTAGGTGCCTGTATCTGTATTATTAATCACAAAAGCAGCAACCAAAACAGACACGCTTCTCTGATTATTAATCAGTGCTTATTAAAAGACACATTGCTATGAAACGAAGGGTAGGCTGCAGAAAAATATACAAACTGTGACAAAAGCTAAAATTTATGTCAAAGTCAGGTCATGGGAGGGGAAATTAGTAGATGACAAAGTGATTAATTGAGTAATAAAATTATTATTTTTTCTCTGAAAAAATTTTCCTAATGGGAGTTTCCTTTCCTGAAGAATATTGTAGATTGGAGAGATCTGAAAATCTCACACAATGGGAAAAAATAATACAAATTTTCAGCAAAAGGGGATTCAGACCTGATGTCTTATTGCAAGAGAGACTTAAATGATACAATATTTAGATCAAGTATTTAATGATTCTGTAATGTGGCAGGTGAAATAGAAAATACGTGTTGAAATAAAATAGCATGAGAAAAGGCTGCGGAGGAAGAGAAAAATGGGTGAAAATGTGGATACTTCGGACCAAGACACAGATTTATAAACTGGAATTAGTAAAAATAGTGTGGTGCTATCTATGTTCAAATGTGTTTGAAATTAAAATCTTTTCTGTGGGAAAGCACCCAGTGCCTCTGTCAGATGCACAAAGTCAGAAAAAAAAAAATGATAATGTAATCAAAGCTGCAAGCCTTAAGAGACAAAACACGTACAACTAATTTATGATATAATCAACATGATTCTCAAATTATGTGTGGATGTACGTATTAGTAATCTCTTCCTTGAGAATTTACATTTCAGCAGGGGCAATCAATTAACCTTAAGAAGCCATTCGAGAAACTTAATTTTTAAATATCCCGGCATTCGACTCTATGACATGTAAATACAGTGAGATGACCGGTATAATTAGATTAAGCAGAAGGAGCTTTCGATCTTTTGTTCACACTGAAATTTTCTTTCACTTGATGAAGAACAAGGCAGAAACCATCTCCAGAATATAGAAGCTCAAATAGTAGAAAAACTGCCATATAAACCTTCTGTGAATGTATTTCATATAAACAAACAATCCTAAAACTGATGCTTCTCAAGTTTATTTTGAATATGAGGAAAATATCCTTTATCGCAAGTAACAATTTTGGTTAAATTACAATTATAATCTCTGAATCTTCACTGAAATTTCTCAAGGACTAAAGAAGATTGTCGGCATTTTGACCTTCACTTTCCAAAAACATGATACTATAAATTGACTAGAGATAGCAAACGAAGCCTGAATTCTTCTGGACTATTTAATCCTTATAATATACTGTTACATATAATTCCAGCAACTCCGTGCAAGGGTAATCTGCTTGACTGCTAGATTTTACTGCAGGTGGGTTTGGAAGAGAACTAATTTGGGTCCAGGATTAGCTGGATGTGTTAGAAGGAACAATTCTCTAGATTGCTGATTCTAATGTTAATAACCCAGATGTTAGTAAGAGCTGCCAGCTGGGAACACAATGACCAAATTCCCTGCATATGTCCTCTAATGATGATTAGTGAATCATTTGACCACAACTAGCATTCTTGGCTTAACTATTAAGATTGTAACCTCATTGCCTCAGTTTAAGAAACACTTTAGAAATTCAACAAAGTGAATGCTATTAAAAAGTTCATTGCTTATCTCCTGCTAATCTGCCCTTATATTTTGACTGTTTTCTAGGGAATAGTTCTAAATTATGCACAAAATGTCTAATTTTAGTACACTTTGACCCACTAAGAAAAATTAGGCAATGTAGAGACATCAGTTTTCAAGTTGTGCCCATCCTCAGCTCTTAGAGATGCTTCAGGAAATGATTTGAATTAAACACGAAGGACCAATATTCGAAATGATGGTGGACTGTCTGTTTTGGAAGCTGCTCTATCTCCTTCTTTACATGGCTATAATAAGCTAGATAAGTGTAAGATAAGGTAAAATAAAGCTTCGAGAGTAAATAAAAATGAAGATGAAACAGAGGTTATGTTAGTTCTTATGATATCATTGTTTCCATTTGTGGATGGACGAACAATGTTAATGAGAATTTTGCCCAACATGGTGGTCATTACTATGTAGTTGATTTAATTGTGTTATCTATATCTAATATCGTGCATCCTGCACTTTTTATTCCTTAAAACAGTAAGATTTATAGCTACACTGCCCTGTATTGTCCTACTAATACGTTTTCCATCATGTAGATAAAATCCACTGGAAGATACTTGAAATTAAGCCAATAATACCTGTGTATAATTTAAAAGCAAAACTCATAATACTAGATTTGAAGGTGAAGGATGAAGACATATAATTAGAAAACATTTTCAAATTTAACTAATACTACATGAATACTCTGAAGAGCCCAGCTGAGTCATTGTAGGTAAGATGTGGACAAAATATCAAGTAGATCATCGATTTCTAAAGTCTATTGTATTATTTGTGGATGAAAACAGAGAAATTTTACACTCAAGCATATCTACAAATGCTTGTGTTTGTGCACAGCAGGAAAGCGTTTCAGAGCTTCTCGAGTGATGAACAGAAGTGCCTCATTAAATAACAGAGTCTCATGTAGTATTATGAAAGCAGCAAGGGAATGTTGTAGAAAGTTGTTCTCAGTTTGAGCAAAGTGAAATGTCCCTGCAGGAACTAGATGAAGTGTCTGGAACATGAAACAAGGGCAGAAAAAATTGTCACGTTGATGTGGATTTAAAAAGTACTTTACAAACATGTTGTATTTTAATTATGTAAACTAATAAAAATCATTGGGTGGTACTGAGTACAATGTGGCTAATATACTTTCCTTCTTAAATTTAAAGGGACTATTTCAAGCATATTACATTAAATAGGGTGTTTAATTTAGCCTTTTGGAATTATCAAGCTAAACTTCCCTTCCATTCTTATTTTTTCTAAGACAATTTGTAATTAATGATTACTGTTTCTATATATCCTTTAAAATATTGCATAGGTTTTTCTATATTTATTAAAGATGGTTATATTCTATATCTCAATAACTTCAGTATAAGGATTGAACCTTTTTAAAGCCATGAATATACACACACACGTACACATGCACATGAACAAATATTTACAAATCCTTTAGACCACCATAATTTTTTGCTTTGAACTGTCAAACGTATATATAATAGTTACAGTATCAGAAATACTATCACAAAGGGTCAAGGTTTAAAGAAAAACATAAGATAGTAATTTTTTAATACTAAAAGCAAAGTAGTAAATTCTTATATTATTGTAATATAAAATTAGTTATAAAAAATAATATATTTTAACACCTAAAATAATCACCAAAAATAATGTGTTAAAAAGATATCAAAATCACAATAGATTCATTTAATACTTTATTTTAACTCAAAATATTACAATAAGGGGAAATAGAAAATAGAATAAAAAAAGAAAAGAAAAATATACAAACAAACCTAAATTTATACATATCAAAATTGTGTCAAATATAAATACTTTAAGCATAGGAATAAAACAGGGTTTAGAAAGAAAGAGGGGGAAACAAAGTCTAACTATGCATTATATAAAGGAAAATTCACTTCAAATATGACACAAACAGCTTAAAAATAATGCAAAAACTTATACCTGGCAAAAACTAATTTAAAAAAAAAACTAGAAGAGTTATGTTGATGTTGGACAAGGTAGAAACCAGAAAAAAGACATTATCAGGGACAAATTCAGGCATTACATATGACAAAAGTATCAATTTACCAAGACAAAAAAGGTTTATGTACCTAACAATATGGCTACAGAATATACAACATTAAAAGAGATAAAACAAATGATATGGGGGAGGGGATTTAGTTCAGTGGTTAGAGCGCTTGCTTAGCAAGCGTAAGGCCCTGAGTTCCATCCCCGGCACCAAAAACAAACAAACCAAACACACAAAAAAACAAGTCAGAACAATAATTAGAGACTTAAATATTCCCTTCTAGGTATCAGAACTAAAAGAAAAACAGGAAGATACAGAGGAATTGAAGGAAGAGATCAATGAAGTTACTATAATTGACATTTATAGAGTACTCCATACAATGAGAGAAAAGTACACGTTATTTGCAATTGTATATAGAAAATTAATTTAGTTTTTTAGCAATTTAGGCCACAAATGATATCTTTATATCTTTCAGGAAAATATCTAGAAAGCGTATAACGGGGTTAAATGGAATTTCAAGTTAAAGTCTTTTGAGGACTCTCCATACTGTTATCCATAGTTGTTGTGCTAGTTTGTATTCTGACAGTGTAAAAGTGTTCCTTTTTCTCAAATCTTTTCAGCATTCATTAATTGATTTCTTGATGATGGCTATTCTTTCTGAGATAAGAGGGAATCTCTGTATATTTTTAATTTGCATTTCTCTAATGCAAGTCAATAACTGCTAAACTATATTGAGCATTTCTTCACGTATTTATTGACTATTTGCACTTCTGAACAGTATCTATTCATTTCACTCACAAATTTTTCAATTGAGTCTTTTATTTGGGGGATTCTAACTTTTTAGCGTTCTTTATAAGTTATAGATTTTAGATCTGTACCTGAGAAATAGCCGGAAAATTTTTCCCCATTCTCTAGTTGTCTTTTTACATTGTCAGTTCTTTCCTTTGGTGTGCAGAAGCTTATACTTGATATAATCACATTTGTTGATTCTTGATGTAATCACTTGTGCAGCTGGGGTTCTGTCCAGAAAGTCCTTGCCGATGCTTATGTCTTTCAGAGTTTTACTTAATTTATCTTCTTGTCCATTAAGTGCTTCTGCTTTAACATTTAAATCTTTGATCTGTTTTGATTTTAGCTTATTTAGTACATGGTGAAGGATATGGACTGAGATTCAGTCTACTGTACATGTAGAACCATTTTTCCCAGCAACATTTTCTGAAAAGGCTATTTTCCTGTTACAGGCCCTCCACTGTAACAGTTTCTTGGTTAACTTCTGGTAATTCATATTTATCTTATCAATATGTACATTTTTTATGAATTCGTCAAGTTATTGGATACAGTTTTCAGAGTAGCTGCTTATAATCTTTTGGATTTGGGCTGTGTCCATTGTTATTTCAATTTTTAAATTTCTAATTGCATTGATTTGTGTATTTCCTTTCCTTTTTTGGTATGATTGACTAACAGTTTGTCTAATTTGTTTATTCTTTCAAAGAACCAGCACTTCATGTAATTTTTTAAATCTTAACCTCAATTTCAGCTTTGATCTTTGAAATTGCTCTCCTTGTACTAGCTTTGGATTTGGATTGCTCTATTTCTACAGCCTTCAGGTGAATCATTAGATTATTTATTTGAGATTGCTCAGTTTGTCTAATAAGGGCATTCACAGTGAAAAATATCCCCTTTTAGGACTGCTTTCATTGTGCCCTCGTAAATTCTGCTATGTTGTACTAGCATTATCACTTGATTCTAGAACTGTGTAAAATTGTCCTTGGTTTCGTCTATGACCTACTGATTATTCAAGAATGTGTTGTTTAATTTCCATGTGTTTGCATAATTTCTGCAGTTTCTTTTACTATTGATTTCTAGTTTCATTGCACTATGATCTGATAATATGATGGGGTAATTTTGATTCTTTTATCTTTATTTAAGGATGGTTTATTGGCTAGTACATGGTCTATTTTAGAGGAAACTCCCATGTGCTACTGAGAATAATGTATATTCTGTTGTTTCAGTGTTGTTTAGAAGATTTTGTAAATACCTATTAAGTCTATTTCTCTGAATGCTTACTTCCACTCTTCTGTTTCTTTGTTGATTTTTTCGGTTTAGTTTTTCTATTTGTGAAGTGGGGTATTGAGGTCCTCCACTATAACAGTTTTGATGTGTATGCTAGTGCTTCATGCATATACTTTCATAATTGTTATTTTATAGAAAATATTTTGTACAGATTAAAAATCAAATTATATCATGTCAAAATTTAATGCATAGAGTGGAATTAGAAATGTTAAAAGAAATTTAGAGCCTTTAATGTTTATATTGTAAAGAAGTAGGTTCTCAAATTAATTATCTGGCCTCATACTTTAAGAATTATGAGGTAGTAAAAAGAATTAGTCCAAAAAGAGTTGAAGGAGGGAAATACTGTTAGATGAAAAATCCTCAAAATAGAAAATAAATATTAGAATAATTTAATAAAACTGAGTATTAGAAGTGTTAAAAGATAAAAATACTCTTATCCAGACTGACTAAGAAAAAAAGAGAGTAGGCAAAAAGTACTAACATCAAGAGTGATAAATAGACATTACTTCAGATCCTAAGACCATAAAAGAAATTAAGCCCTACAAACAATTCCACATAAATAAGTTCAAACTTTTGATAAAGTGAAGCTCCTTGAAAGACAGACACTATCTAATCTTAATACAATATGTATTGGTATTACCATAGTTTTCTTTGTGCTAATGAAACAGATCATTTTCTATCTGTTCATTAACAAAAGTCCTAATAAAGAATACTACTGGCTCATACAGTCTCAATAATGTGTACTAAAAATGCAAAAGAATCTCTTTCAAAAATAGAAGGAAAAAGAAAACTTCTCCAATCATTATATGAAGCAAGTTTTACATAGATGCCAAACTGAGACAAGAAAAAACAATGAACCTAAGCATTCTCAAAACAATTATTAAGCTAAATAGTGCTTACAAAGTAATGTACCTCAACATAATAAAGGTCATATATAATAAGTCAAAAACTAACACTGATAAATTGGGAAAAGGTGAAATATGTCCATCTAAGATCTTGAGCAAGTTATCCTTTTAAAGTCCTTAAAAGTGACTTTAATCACTTTTATTCACTATAGCATAGGTCATCCTAGCCAAAAGAATCATGTAACAGAAGTAAATAAAAGGTATCCAAATTGGAAAAGAGGAAGTTAAATTGTCACTTTTTACAGGTGACATGATTATATTTAGAGAAATTGCTAAATACTCCACTTAGAATCTATTAGAACTGTAAACAAATTTGCAAAGTAGTTGGAAACAAAATTAAAAAATAAGAATATAAGCGATACAAAATTCAATTGCATTGCTATATATTAATAGTTAATTATTTGAAGTAGATAACAAGAAGAAATTCCTTTCTGCCATAGTTACAAAAAAGTAGAAAGAAAATAATCAAAGAGGTAAAAGTTATCTATGATAAAAAGTATAAAACAATGATGAAAGAAATTGGGAACACACACAATGGCCCTATTTCCTGTAGAAGGAAAGATATTCCACGCTCATTGATTGGAAGAATTGATATTGTTAAAATGTCTCTATTACCCAATTCAACTGATAAATTCAATACATTCTACATCAAAATAGCAATAATACTTTTTACAGAACTAGAAAATGTAATCCTAAAATTGTATAGAACAATAATCATGACTAACAAAGGCAATCTTGAACGTACAGGAAAAAGCAGGAGGAATTATACTACTTAACTTCAAAATAAACCACAAAGCTCTAGTGAGCAAAGCAGCATGCTGCTGCAAGGTTCTGGAGAGATAATTCACAAAAGAAGATAAATAGATGGCCTGTGACAGTGGTAGCAAGCCAATGGCACATGTACTGCCG
>PVJO010030361.1:0-15608 GCA_004026905.1 Hystrix cristata | reverse complement strand
CGGCCATGGCGGGGTTGGGCTGGGGGAGGTGTGAGTGTGAGTGCGATTGAGTGTGTGAATGTGTGTGTGTGAGATGCTGCGCTCTTGGCTTTTATACTTGACCTGGCTGTGTTCCTGAAGGCAGCATGATGGCTTCCTTCCTTATTTTGGTGGGAACTTGAGAGAGTGTATTATTCTGTGTGTTACTCACCATCACGTCTGCTTCTGAGTGTCGTCACCCTGTCAAGTTCCTAAAGACAGTGGAGTCTGTAGCTGCATGTCTCCCCAGTCTGTGACGTGATGTGCGCTCTGTCTACAATGTCCGGGACTCTGAGCTGCATGTGGAAACACAATGCATGACAGCAGTGACACTCAGAGGCGGGGACGTGTGATGTGGGAGTTTCCTGTGGTCCGCATGCTGCACTGGAAGCCACAGCAGCAGAATGTATGTTGGACTTGAGCTCATGCATGGATCTCTAGGGTAGCCACAGAAGGAGCAGCAAAATCCAGCCATCAGTAATTAGATTTAAAGAATTGAGCATTCCAGTGAAAAGCCAGGTATAGCGCACACACCTCTCATCCCAGCATGCAGGAGGCTGCGGCAGGAGGATCTCTGTGACTTCGAGGCCAGTCTGGGCTACATAGTGAGTTCAAGCATAGCTTGAACTGCATAGCAAGACTCAGTCTCAAGGAACACAAGAAAAGAAAAGAAAACAACAACAAAAACCAAAAACCTCACAAAAAACGTTCCAGTGGAAAAAAGTAAAGAGTGTTGATCCGGATAAAAATAGGACCATATGCTGCTTGGAGGACATAGGTACCCTGTATGAGGGACAGGAAGGGTGGCAGTGGCAAGATAGGGGCGTAACCATGCAGTGCCTACATCTGTCTAATACAAAGCCGAGGTGACTTAGAGATGTGAGAAAAAGTAGATTTCAGAGCAAGGAGAGCTGCGAGAGAAGATGCCACTTCGTGAAGTTGGAAAGATCAGGCTGCCAGGCATGCGTGGCATTCTCCTTCACACTCGCCTAGTCACGGTGTAGAACATAAGAGGAAAGCCCGGCAGGGCTAAAGTGGAGAGGGGAAGGCCAAGTCATGGTGGACGGAAATGGAGATGAAACTGACGTCAGAGTGGGAAAGGCTGTATTGTCTGGAGTAAAACACTGGAAGCAAAAAACAGCAATGAGCAAACCTAACTACATAAGAGGGAAAAACATCATAAACACAGTCCAAGAAGACAACACGATGGGAAACATATTTGCTGCTTCACTTCATCCTCAAAGAATGAAAATAAATTCTGATGACGTAAGAGAAGGTGAGCAGAACCTATGGAGAGAAGCGACAGAGAGACGGGCGGTTCTGAGGCAGGAAGACAGGCTGAAGCCCTCCAGGAGAGGAGACACATGGACCCAGCGTGCCACCACACCATGTTTCACACATCGAACAGGAAAGGCTGGAACCATCGCTGCCACAGACAGATCGGCAGGTGTCCCCTCTGTGGCAGGGTGCACGCACCCAGCAGGCGCCCTCCCGGGGTCCTCAGACCCTCGCTGGCTGGCTGTGCAGGTGCTGCCCTAGTGACACTGCTGGCTGCAGATGGCCCTGCGGATCTGTGCCCCAGGCTCTTCTGTCTTGAGGTTCAGAGCCTCCTACCTCTGAGCCAGAATCATGAGGGATTTCTCTTGCTGAGACTCCTGGGTAGGTACGAGGCACTGTGGGTGCACAGATGTCCACTGGGCAGACGGGCTAGATATAGGGTGTGGGCTAGACATACACCCCTGAGACATTTAAGCGCAGGCTGGTAAGGACATGGGGCCCCACCCTCTGTGGTGAGAAGTCAGGTCCTGTGTGTGTAGCTTTCGGAGGTGGCTGGGTCTAAAAGGGCTGGCCTGAAGCCCAGCAGCCTGCCTGCATTCCTGTCCTGCTGCCTATATCCACAGAGGTCAGTGGTCTGATTGCTTTCCCCACCTACAAACGAGCAAGGACACACTGTGGCTTGAATGGTCGCCACAGCCCGAGTCGTATGGCTAGAGGGGCCTCTGGAGCAGAGCAGAGCAGAGGGCACCTCACAAATGGACAGGTCATGAAGCTAGGCGGAAAAAGCTGTGACTTGCTGGGCTCTAAGACTGTAGGTCCTGGAATGAAACTACTCATTCAAAAATACAGAAGGGTTTTTTCCAGACTCTTTTTGTTTTTTGGTGCCAGGGGCTGAACTCAGGGCCTGAACTCAGGGCTAAATCCCCAGCCCCTCCAGACTCATTTTTGTCTTTTCCTTCATTGTTTTTTTTTTTGGGGGGGGGCGCTGGGGTTATTTCTTTGTTCCTGTTTTGTTTTTCCTTTTCATTTTTTTATTGTTCTTTTCTGTTACTTTAATTCTATTAATTTCATTTTACTCTCTAATATGCTTCTTTATCGCACTTTTCTCTTCTCATCTTTCCTTTATTTTTCAAATTTTACCTCTTTCATTCTCCTGTGCCCCACTCCTTCCACTTTTACTTATATTACTATTAAGCTTTATTACTCTATAGAGATTTAGTTAACTTTGATATTATTGTTGAATTCTATTGATAATGGTAGTACAGTGTTGTATTTAGTAGATATTTACTACATGTCAGTATTTGGTTTGTCTTTGTTTTTATATTATTATTGCAGGTCTCTTCTACCAAGAGTAGTACAGTGGTAACTTTTATTGGCTCTTATGGTTTGTAAACATCCAGTTTGTCTTTGACTCTATTATTACTGATGATTTTGTTCCTATTGCCATGGTGGTATAGCTGTTGCTATTAATATTTTTACCAATTAATTGGTTTTTGCCAATACCTTGTTTGTCTTCGTGTCATCAATAATACTGTGGTTCACCTCTGGAGAACAGGGTGCTGGGCAAATATCACACTGCATCCTTCCCTCCCAAATTAGTGGAGATGGTCAGATCCTGGGACAGAGGCATGTGACAGAAAAGGTCAGGGAAGAAAGTAGATAGTTTGTAGAATCTAACGATAATGCCAATACAATGCAGCAGAACTTACGGGACATAATGAAGGCAGTCCTAAGAGGGAAGTTTATAGCTGTGAATGTTCACATCGGAAAAACAGAGTGAGTCCAGGTAAATAACTTAATGATGCACCTCAAATTCCTAGAAAAACAAGATCAATCCAAGTCCAAAGCTAGTACAAGGAAGGAGGTTATAAAGATCAGAGCAAACATTAATGGAATTGAGACCAAAAGATCAATACGAAGAATCAATGAATCAAGGAGCTGATTCTTTGAAAGAGTAAACAAAATAGACAAACCTTTATCCAATATTACCAAAAAAGGAAAGAAAAAACATAAATCAATGCAATTAGAAATGAAAGAGGAGAAATCACAATGGACATTACTGAAATCTATAAGATTATTAGCAACTACTTCACAAACCTGTATGCCAATAAACCGGAGAACTCAGAAGAAATGCATCGATTCCTAGATACATATGAATCGTCAAAACTGGAACAAGGAGCTATAAAAACCCTGAACAATCTATTAACAGGCAATGAAATTGAAGTAATAAAAAAGCTACCAACTAAGAAAACCCAGGACCCAATAGATTCACTACTGAATTCTGCAAGAACTTCAGGGAAGATTTAATGCCAATACTCCTTAAACCCTTTAGTGAAATAAAAAAGGAAGATGTATTCCTAAAGTCATCCTTGGAGGCTAGCATTACCCTGACTCCAAAACCAGACAAGGATCCAGCCAAAAAGAGAACTACAGTCCAGTCTCTTTAATGAATATAGATGCAAAAATCTCCTCAAGGAACAGGCAAACAGAATGCTACACATCATCCAAAAGATGATACATCAAAAAAAATCATACATCATGACAAAGTAGGCCTCATCAAAGGGATGCAAGGAGAGTTCAACACGTGCCAATCAATAAGTGCAGTACATCCCATAAACAGAAGCAAGGACACGATCAGCTCATTAGATGTAGAAAAAGACTTTGAGAAAAGCCACCGTCCATTCATGATAAAAGTCTTGAGGAAAATAGGTACAGAAGGATATCTCAATCTGATAAAAGCCATTTATGACAAACATACTAGCATCATATTAAATATGGAGGAGCTGAGCGCTTTCCCACTAAACTCAGGAACAAGACAAGGATGTCCACTCTCACCACTCTTTTTTAGTACAGGGCTTGAAGTATTAGCCAGGCCACTCAGGCGAGAGAAAGGAATAAAAGGGATCTGTATAGAAAAGGAAGAACTCAAATTATCATTATTTGCAGGTGACATGATCCCCTACATAGAAGACCCAAAAGTTCCAACAAAAGATTCTTAAATTTATAACCAAATTCAGCAGTGTAGCAGGATACAAAACGAACAGACAGAAAGCAGTAGTGTTCCTGTATGCCAATAATAAACTTACCTGGAAAAAAATTAGAAAAACTATACCAGTCACAATACCATCAAGAAAAATTGATTATTTAGGAATTAACCTAAGCAAGAAAGTAAAAGACCTCTACAATGAAAATTACAGTATTTTGAAAAAGGAGATCAAAGAAAATATCAGATAATGGAAAGATATGTCTTGTTCCTGGATAGGTAGAACCAATATTGTCAAAATAGCCATGCTACCAAACCTGATACACAGATTTAATGCAATCTTAATGAAAATACCAATATAATTCCTCTTATCAATGTACCAACTCTTCACAAGGAATATAATCATTACATACTACAAATATGTAGCAATAAGAGTAAAAACTACAAAATAAGTAAGCTTACTGGGGTTTTCTTCCTGCTTAGCCTATAGCCTATCCAGAGGCTGCTTGGCGGACCCTTGGAATGAAGACAAATTCTGTAGTGGTGGGATGGAGTGCCTGCCATCCACATGCCCAGCTGCTTTTAGAGTGTTGTTCACATCTTTTACAATCTTGTTTTCTAGTTGATCTATCAACATTGTGAATAAGGTATTAAAATATGTAATTAAAATTTAAAAAAATTATACAGACATATATATATGTGTTACATGCATCTATAGATACACAGAGCATGGACGGGTAGATAGATGATGAATAGATAAGGAGGTGATGATAGATAAGTGGTAGACGGATACAAAGATAATAAATGATAGATGGAGCAGTAATAGATACGCAGATACATAGATGAGAAGTAGAGACAAGTGATAGATAAGTATATGATAGGAAATAGATGACAGATATAGACAGATGATAGGTAGATGATAGTGGGGTAAATGGATAGATAGATGGACAAATGGACAGACAGACCATTTACACAGTGGACACAGTCAGCCCTCACCATTTATGGATTCTGTGCCTGAGATACAGTCCTGCTAGGCCAGGCACAAGGACGGGACAGAGGGCGAGGTGCTGGGGGGAAGACAAGCTGTGCAGAACTAGGGTAGGGCTCAGAGTGCATCGCAGACCCTCCACAGCCATGTGGCCCTGGATTCTGGATTCTCCACACAAGGTGACAAATGTCCTGTGGCCTGGGACAGGGTGGGGGCATCGCACGAAGGGCTGGGGCCCAGGGAAACACTTCCCCAGAGCTGGCTTCTTGCAGAGGAAGCAAAGGTCCTGGGGCTGCCTGGCCAGTGGTGGACGATGTTCCAGCACCCCCTGGACAGTCAAGGCACATCATCACGTGACACCCAGGCTTCACTGCTTCCAGACCTGGATGGACGCAGGCCACCCCCACTCCTGCTCCTGGACAGACGCAGCAGGAGATTAACGAGCCAGACACTGAACACAAACATCCCTGATGACAGCAGATCACCAGGGTCACCAACAAGGAAGAGCAGGCTGGGACGCAGGGACAGGGAGGGGGATAAAAGCCTGGAGCCCAGCACCTCACACACACACACTCACACACACTCACTCACACTCACACCCTCCTTTGGCCCAACCCCGCCATGGCTGCCTCCACCATGTCCGTCTGCTCCAGCGCTTGCGCTGAGCCCTGGCAGCTGGACGACTGCCCAGAGAGCTGCTGCGAGCCCCCCTGCTGCGCCCCCAGCTGCTGCGCCCCGGCCCCCTGCCTGAGCCTCGTCTGCACCCCAGTGAGCTGCCAGTCCAGCCCGTGCTGCCAGCCGTCCTGCTGTGAGCCTGCCTGCTGCACGCCCGTCTGCTGCACGCCCGTCTGCTGCACGCCCGTCTGCTCCGGGGCCTCCTCCTCCTGCTGCCAGCCATCCTGCTGCCAGCCGTCCTGCTGCGTTCCCGTCTGCTGCAAGCCCGTCTGCTGCACACCCATCTGCTCTGGGGCCTCCTCCTCCTGCTGCCAGCCGGCTTGCTGCTCCTCGTCCTGCCAGCCATCCTGCTGCGATCCTGTCTGCTGCAAGCCTGTCTGCTGCACGCCCTCTTCCTCCTCCGTGTCCCTGCTCTGCCGCCCTGTGTGCAGACCCACCTGCTGCGTGCCCGCCTCCTCCTGCTGTGCCTCCTCCTGCCAGCCCAGCTGCTGCCGCCCGTCCTCCTGTGTGTCCTTGCTCTGCCGCCCCGCCTGCCCCTGCCCGGCCTGCTGCGGCCTCTCCTTGGGCCAGAAGTCCTGCTGCTGAAAGATTTCTTGGGAGCTTGCTGCCCCCTGCTCCCCTGGCTTCTGTACCATGACCTGACAGTGGCCATGGTCCCCTGTCCCAGGCCTGTGCACCAGTGTGGTGGTCACCTGCTGTCCACTCCTCTAAGAACAGCCCCATCTAAGGGTGGTGTGCTCAGTCAACAGTCCTGGCCTTCCCGCCTTCCCTGCGGGGCAGGCAGTGACCCATTTGACGGGGTGGGTCCTGGCCCTGGAGGCCTGGGTGCAGAGAAGCCAGTATCATCCCCCAGGCCCTGAAGAGGTGCCTTCTATTGCCCGGGGCCCCCTGCTCTTCTCCCAGGTTCTGCGCCTCTTCCTCCACCTTTCCAATAAATTTCCGTCCTGGCGCCTCTGACGTGTTACCCGTGCTCACTCTGCGGCCGCCTAATGGTCGCTAACTTGGCCAGCCCACGTGGGCCCCACTACTGCCCCTACAGGGTCCAGAAAGTCTGCCCACCGTGGCCACAGGCATGTCCCTGGGAGGGACACAGGACACTGAGGAACACCACGGGTGAGTGAACCTACAGCTCAGGGTGACGCTCCAGGAAGCCCGTCAGGCCATGTAAGAAAGTAAGGCCACCCTCGGCTGGTGTCTGGGAACTTGGCTCTGGGAACAGACGCCATGGGGGACACCGCCTCCCCTCTGGGCGACTGGGGTTTGGGGACCTGCTGGGTCAAGCACCCGCGGGACCATCCCTAGAGAAGACCCTGGGTGCTCAGTCCCTGCTGGGCTCCCTGGGGGATGACCTCACAGGTCACCTGTCCTCACTGAAGAACTGGCGCACCAAGGGGGATCTGGAAGACGAGCCCCGTCCCCTGGACTTGACCCCACACTCAGCCCTGCTAGGGGCACCAGCTCCTGGGCTTGTGGGCTGCCAGGCTTGGCCTCCTGCAGTGACTTGGGGCCACAGTGCCGTGTCAGTCTGGTCGACATGCCTGGGGGTCTGTCGTCTCCAGGCCACGGCCTTCTAGAGCCGCTCGGCTCTCTCTCTCTGCCCTGGGGACATGTGGGGAGAGAGCATCCAGCGGGCAGAGGGGCACCGTGCGTTGCAGAGGGACGGGAAGAGGAGCAGCAGCTCCGGGTTTTAAGGAACAGAGGCAACCACTTTGGTTGGTTCGGCGCTGACAGTGGCGATCCTCATTAACACCACACGATGGATGAAGGACTCGGGTCCGGAATTTGTGATTAAACCAGTGAATAAAAGAGGTAGAAAGAAGCAGGTTACAGAGTGGATACCCTGTGGCCAAATGCCATACAACAAGCATGTTGTCTCCGCAAGCTGGAGACAGCACAAATTAAAACGAATAAAAATACTATCTGGAAAGGTAAAAAGATGTCTTGTAGACCACATCCCGAGACTGAGTCGAACTCATGACAATCAAAAAACTTCCTTTTGGGAATCTGGAGGTGTTCTCTTGAGTGGATGAGAAAATTACATTAAATCAAATTGGAACCCAAACTCTAAGGAGATGAGCAAGAAAGGGCCAGACCTCCAAGCCTGCAGGGTTCGGTTGAAGCCTTGTTTGAAGAAAAGCTAAATTCTGAGATAGCAGAGACCATGCACGATTGAGAATAAACTAGGTTTCAATTCAGAAAACTACGAAAACTCCCCCAAAAGAAATGAATAAAAAGTATTTAACTCATTAAGGGAATGGGGGGTATAATCAATAAAATTGATCCCTTTTAAAAAGACCTATAAAAATCAAAAGGTGGCAAACCTAAGAGAATTAACAAAAATTTAATACAGTACATGCCCTCGAACTCAAGGTTCAGAGTTCTCGGCTTCAGTCCTTGGTGGATTTTTCCTTAGAACCTAACTAATAATTGTTCTTGGAAACCCCCTCAATTTTGCAGAAACCACAGATATCCTCTTAGACTGTTTTTTTGGCGGGAGGTTTGCAAGTGGCCAATCCGAGAGCGTTATTCAGTTCTCCTTGCTGCTGATTGGCTACCGCCCTGTAACCCATCTCAGCAGATGCACCAGCATCCCGCGTCTTAACAAGCTGCTGCACCACATGTAGCTATCTTGAGTGTTCTCGGTTTTGTTCTTCTTAAAGCCCTGAG
The DNA here is from genome assembly GCA_004026905.1 of Hystrix cristata. Lineage (NCBI taxonomy): Eukaryota > Metazoa > Chordata > Mammalia > Rodentia > Hystricidae > Hystrix > Hystrix cristata. Next base: position 6,999 of record PVJO010030361.1, on the reverse strand, counting down.
ATCCCTAAAATGCTGTCAACCCCCCTGCACCTTCTAAGGCTTTATTAACACAGTATTTTATTAAATAAATTACGTAACTGCGGGAGACATGGCATATTTGGGGTTTAAACTATAAAAATAGGCATTTATAGGTATTTCCCTGACTGTATTTGAAATTTGTGATTTTTCACAATTCCTGGGTACTCTAGGAATGTAACCCCCTCAAATTTCAGGGGTCCACTCTATGTTGAAACAAAAATATCAGGATTGGGGATTTAGCTCAGTGGCAGAGCACTTGCCTAGCAAGCACAAGGCCCCAAGTTCGATCCCCAGCACCCTCCTCAGAAACAGAAATAAAAATAGTAGTATTTGATAGAAAAACCTTAGTAAACTATTTATTATTAAATAGATAAAGATAATTTTAAATTATGAGAAAAAGTTTTATTGTTAAGCCAACACGACTAAAATTGTAAATGAAAAGGATAACTTTGTAGGAAAATACGATCGCTGAAACTGAAGCAAGAAAGAGTATGAAACTTGAAGGGGCAGAGGCTCTCAGGAACCTGAAAAGCGACGGTCTGTCCACACTCAAAACACTGGCACGTAGACAGACAGATGGGCCAGAGGAGCCCACAGGGGTGCGGTCGCGGGAGCACGCCTGCGTGTCACCTGACTACAATCAGGAGCTGCTGCCGATGGTGCTGGAGCCGGGACAGCTCTCCTCTCCACTGGAGAGAAAACCCTTGGTCACTGGCTCGCCACGCCCAAAGACAGCCCCCCCCCCCAAAGATGAACCAACGAAGACCCACATGTCAGAACGCGACGTCAGCAAGCAGGGATGATTTCCCGCCCTCCTTTCCTCCTTGGATGCCTTTTGCTTCTTTGTCTTGCCCATCACTGCAGCACAGAGCTCAAACACCACGTTTAGCGGAAGTGGGGAGAATGGGTGTCCTTGTCCTATCCCTGATCTCTGAGGAAAAGTCCTCACTGTACTCCACTGTGTATGGTGTCGGTGACAGGCTCCTTGCATGTGGCCCTTTTTAGAATTTTTGGTGATCATGTGGATCATGTCTTCAGTTTGTTAATACGGTGTATCACATTTACTGATTTCTGCTTGCTGAACCATCCGTGTATTGCTGGAATAAATCCTGCTTAATTATGGTGAATGATCGTTTTCATATGTGGTTAGATTCCGCTTGTTACTATTTTGTTGAGAATTTTTGCATCTATATTTATGAGGAAATAGCAGCATACAGTTTTCTTTTCTTGTGAAGATTCCACCAAAACACTCTTGGGCTGGGGGCGTGGCTTCGTGGTAAAGTGTTTGCCTGGCATGATGAAGGCCCTGGGCTCGGTCTCCACTACCACAAGCCAACCAAACAAACAAACAAGACCCTGTCAGCACCGATTAACACCTTCAGTGAAGTGGCAGACTGCAAAATCAATATATAAAAATCAGGAGCATTTCTATAGACTAACAACAAACCATCCAGAACAGAAACTAAACGAGCCATCCTGATTGCAGCAGCATAAAAATAATTATTGAAATATTTAATATTGAATATTTAACCAATGCATTTAACCAAGAGATAAAACATCTGTACACTGAAAACTGTAAACTACTGATGAAGGAAATTGAGGAAGACATGAATAAATAGAAAAATATACCAGGTTCATGAATTGGAAGGATTAATGTCATTAAAATGGCCATGCTAGCCAAAGGGATCTACAGATTCAATGTAAACTCTACGAGTTTCACTCCTATTTAAAAAAAAAATAGAAAAAATATCCCAGAATTCATATGGAATCACAAAAGTTCCTGATAGCCTAAGCCCCTCTTGAATAGAAAAAGAACAAAGCTGGAAGCAACTTATTCGCTGATTTTGAAATCCAGTACAAAGCTATGTAATGAAGACAGCATGGTACAGGCTTTGAAACAGATCCAGGAATAAGCCCGGGTATTGATTGTGAATTCATTTTTGACAAAGGTACCAAGAACATGCAACAGGGAAGGGGGAGTCTCATCAGTAAGTGGTGTTGGGAAAACTGCACCTTTTTCTCCCACTGTCCAAAAAAATTAAAATAAAAAGAAGTCAACATGGATTTAACCCCTTGATGTAAGACTTGAAACTCTAAAACTACTGGAGGGAGCTTCGTGATGTCGGTCTGGGCATTGAGTTCCTGGGCCTCCAATAGTGCAAGCAATGAGGGCAGAAATAGACAAATTGAACAAGGTCAAACTCCCTCAAGAAGGGCCACCCCAAGATCGGCAGTGTGGCTGAATGATCACTTGAGCCGAAGTTGCCAGCGGCTGAGGGACAGCAGAGGGGCCTGATTGGCCCTATGCACAGCAGTGGGCCTAGGAGACCTTCGGGGAGGGGTGTCCTTTCCAAAACCACACTGCAGACTCCGTGGCCACAGATACTGTTGTGGGGGTGCAGTGACCCCAAATTAACACGCTCTGAGTGACCTTTGTCTTCCTCCAGCATCCACGCCCCCATGTATCTCTTGTGACGTCCCTAGAATCTACTACCCTCGTCCAGGTGGCCATCTGTCCCATCTCCTGTCAACAACTACTGTCTTTACATGAAAAGTGATACTCACTCGTCTGCTCTACTCACTCGCTTGTGAAGATTCCCAGGTGTGTGTGACTTCATAAAACTTGTGTGCATCTCTCTTGTTTGCCGGTTCTTGTACTAATCTGGCTCCCAGATCCAGCAAATGGGCCTGCAGGAGAGCTAAGGGGGACGATGGGGGCTCCCTCTTTCTCTACAGCAGCAACTAAAAATCTGCTGCACAGTGAAGGAAAACATCATAGAGTGGAAAGATGGTCTACACTCTGGGAAAACACATTTATAAATCATACTTCTAAAAAAAAAATCATACTTCTGTGAGAGGTGCATATCAGGATACTGAAGGAACTCAGGCAGCTTAAGGTAAGAAAACAAATCATCTGAGTGAAACCTGGGAAGGGATCTGAATAAGCATTGCTTAGAAGACTGGGAATGGCCAAGGGGTATATGGTTGGTATACTCACTAACCTTGGGGACTTGTCAATCAAAACCACCATGAGCTATCATCTGAGGTCTGTTAGGATGGCTGCCACCAAAGTCCCTAAAGATAACAAGCACTCGGTAGCAAGGATGTGGGGAAGAGAAGACCCTGGTAGAGTGTTAGTGGGGAGGTAAATAAGTGCAGTCACTTTGCAAAATGGTGTGGTGTGTCATCAAAATCTAAAAATAGGACTGGCACTTGATCGAGCAGAGCTGGCACTGGAAATCCATCTACTCCAGCGGGCTCTCGCCTGTGCCCAAAGACCCATGTGCTGAGAGTGGGGCCCAGCCTGTTGGGAGGAGGGGCACGTTTAGGAGGAGGTCCAGTGGGTGGGCGTGTCCCGGAGGGGCCAGGATCTGAGCTCTTTCCTCTCTGCTCTCTGCTGTGATGAGGGGAGCAGTTTGCTCTGCTCCACACCCACTACGATGAAGCCCCACTACAGGCTGAAAGTGATGGGCTAGAATCCCAAATAACCCTTTGCTCTTTATGAGTCAGCTGTCTCTAAGAGTTTGTTACAGTCATAGAAAGCTGGCTGTCACAGCATCCAAAAGAACAAGAATTGCTCTGTGAAGGAGGCATCACACCCTCACATTTATTGCAGCACTCTTCCTGACAGTGAAGATGAGGAAGTGACTCTGTGCCCTTCCGTGATGGATGGATGAGGAAAACACGGTGCATGTCCATGGCAGAATACTATGTGACCTTAACAAAGGAGGAATCCTGTCATGTATGATGACACAGTGAGCCTGAAGGACAGAGAGTGAGAAGAGCCAGGAGCAGAAGGTGAATACCACACGACCCCACTGTCACATGAAATGTAAAGTGGTTAATCTCCCGAAAGAGAGAGCAGAAGGTGGAGACTGGAGGCTGGGAGGAGGCAGCGTAGGGAGAGGAGACAGACTGGAGAGTGAGTCAGGCCAGAGGAACTCAATGGCATTAATAATAATGGATTGTTTATCTCAAAATTGCTTTGCAAAATAGACTTTTGACATCCTCACCACAAAAAAGGCAAATCGGTGAGATGATGTTGTTAGCCTGATGTACTCTTTTGCAGGGAATACATGGATTAAAACATCACACTGTGCCCCATCAATATGCACAATTATTATCTGTTAATGTAAAACTGAAGAATGGGAAAAGAAAATTAAAAAAAGACCTAGAAGAATTGGAGAATGTTTCATGATATCATGATTTGGCAAAACTTCGGAAAAAAGATGCAAACCATAAAAGAGAAATTTAATAAAATGAATTTTATTGAGATCGAGAGCTTCTAATCATCAGAAGGCACCATGAATACCACAGCGTACCAGCAAGCGCACCTCAGCGTAGAGAGACCGCACAGTGTGGAGGAGGCGAGCCGTCGCAGAGAGCCGGGCAGAGCTGGAATGGTAGGTCACTCTGCACTCTGGCCATTGCTCCTCTAAACATGCAACGTCCGTGACCTGCACACCCCACCCGGGTCCCAGGAGAAGCGAAGTCACTCTCAGTGCCCGGGAGGCCTCCTGCCGGCCCTGACAGCCGACCAGACGAACACTTTGTGTTCGAGCCACACCACTCCTGCATGCACACAACCAAGACCTCACATCAGGACATGGAATACATTTCTACAAACAACCAGAAATACAGATTAGTATTTAAAAATAAAACAAGCAAATGACTTGAATAGGCCCTTCAAGAAAAGCTACCCAGAGATCAATGAAGAGCTTTATTCATCAAAATACAAATTACACAACAGGATGATATTCCCACAGAATATCCAAAATGTATGAAGATTTACATACATTCCAAAATGTATAAAGATATAAAAGACTGACAGCATTTCATTTTGTAAAGATATAGAAAGACTGGGACTCACGAAATAGACTGGTGGGTATTTGAATTTTTCTAGAAAGTTCTGGCAGTGGATACTGAGCTAAACATATACCTGTTATATGACCCAGCAGTTCCACTTTTGCCTGAAGGATGAAGAGAAATTAGTAAATACAACCAGCAAGAAAATGAACAAGAATTTTTATAGCAACAAAATAACCCTCGTCCAGAATCTGAAACAATCTAAATCCCCATCACTGGGGAGGAGAATGGATAAAAAACATGCAATATGGATTAATGCGATTGTTTACGCCACAGGAAAAACCAAAACAAGGAGAGATGTTGCAGCGCGGGTGCCTCACAGACGGGTCACAGAGCAGAGGGTCGGTGGGGAGAGAGAGACCGCGCAGGTGTCCCTGAGAACTCTGGACACATCCTGGACTTCCAGCGAGGCATGGAAAGGGTGCACGTCTCCGGGACCAGGCCAGCTAAGCTACCAGCCAAGAACAGGGAAACAAAGCACCCGGAAGCACACCTCCAAGCCCCCATTTCCAGAAAGCCATGAGAGGATTCGCACCTCTGAAAGAAGGAATATGAACCCAGAAAGAGCAAGCAAGGTGTCCAGGCATCGGTGGGCCCGTCAGAGCAGAGAGACGAGGAAAAGCCAGATGATAGTAAGGGAGACTGGAGGATGTCTCTGAGCAGCAGGTGGGGAGCCACCAGCAGAGACAGCTCGGGAGCACAGAGGGCCTAGCGGAGAGGTTTGCAGAAGGAGGGGACGGAGGGATTGGAGATTTAGCTCAGTGGTAGAGTGCGTGCTTAGCAGACACAAGGCCCTGAGTTCAGTCCCCAGCACCGCCCCCCCCAGCAAAAAGGAAGGGAAAAAGCTTAGGGAGGACAACAGATTGTCTTGGTGAGGATTTAACAACCAGTATGTGGCAAACCAAATGAACAAACAAAAGAGGCCATTGTTAACTCCCTGTGAGGAAAACACAAACAAACACCAAGTGGGCAAGTAGGGAAATGAAGTCTGGCTCCACTCTGCAGACTCAGCCAGGGGCGCTATTCATTTTAAAAACGACAACATCAATTCTGAGCACCCAAGTAACCAAACGCCAAGGATGGAACAGGCCTCTTCTCGAGGCTGGCAGTGAACCTGGAACAGTACTGGCCTCCACCGGAGATTGGATCAGATCCAACACGGAAGACTCAAGTGGCCACAGAAAGCATGTTATTTGGTCTTTGTGACACAAACAGGATAAATAAGAATGTTGTGCAGAAGGGACCTCGAGAGTGATGGCCCGGGATAGGTGCCCCGGCCAGTCAGCCGGTGGGGCAGGTGGGGTGACAGGAGCGTGGGGAGGGCAGCCTGAGGGAGAATCACAGCAGGGAGAGGCGAGGTTCCCAGGCGCCACCGACTCCCCGACTCCCTGCAGCACCCCAGGACCCTGCAGACTCAGCTCGGGAGGGGTCACCTTCATGACGTTAATGCATCTCCATGCGCCCGGCCCCACCCGGCTCACACAGGGTCCCGCGCGTGGCTGCTATCAGCACTCACAGCAAGTCACGGAGTGGGGCTACCTGGGAACCAATTGGAGCAGCAAGGAAGAGGAAGACTGGAGACTCCACGAGCAAAACACCAGGAGGGGTATAAAACTCCGACAGCCGGAGCGACTCACACAGCACACACACTCACACTTACACTCACACTTACCCCCATCCCCTGCACAGCACCAGCATGGCCGACACCTGCTGTACCAGGACTTGCATCATCGCTGCCTCCACCCTGTCTGTCTGCTCCAGCAACCTAGGGGGAGGCAGCCGGGTCTGCACACCCGTCACTGGCACCGACTCATGGCAGGTGGACAACGGGCAGGAGAGCTGCTGCAAGCCCCCCTGCTGCGCCCCCAGCTGCTGCCAGCCCAGCTGCTGCGCCCCGGCCCCCTGCCTGAGCCTCATCTGCACCCCAGTGAGCTGCCAGTCCAGCCCGTGCTGCCAGCCGTCCTGCTGTGAGCCCGCCTGCTGCACGCCCGCCTGCTGCACGCCCGTCTGCTGCACGCCCGTCTGCTGCACACCTGTCTGCTGCAAGCCCGCCTGCTGCGTGCCCGCTTCCTCCTGCTGTGCCTCCTCCTGCCAGCCTGGCTGCTGCCGCCCGTC
>PVJO010030360.1:0-15610 GCA_004026905.1 Hystrix cristata | reverse complement strand
ATAGCAACGTGAGGAAGAGAAGGAGGGAAGTGGGTTCCCAGGACCCAGCAGGGATCTGAAGCAAGAAGTGAAGCCCATGGGGAGAGCAGAAGGAGAGACCTCGGTCCAGAAGAAGGGAGGTGGCAGATGGTGCTTTCTCCCAGAGCCCCAGCTCGCAGCGTGGCTGATGCGGCTCAAGCCTGCAGGCTCACAGTGACTACTGGCGACCCCAGAGGCCTCCACAGAAACACACAGCAGTGGACACAGTGGACTGCAGTGGCTGGTGAGTTACTTGGGTTCAGATGTCCCCCAAGAGAGGGCAATTGGCCAGTCACCAAGCTCAGAACTCAGAGAAGCTGCCGGCCACGGCTCTCTAGGCTGGGCAAGGTGGAGCTGAGTCCAAACTCAAGTTGGCAGGAGGTCAAGGAGCCCAGTCCAGCCCTGCAGGAGACACACAGCATGTCTCTAGCTGAACAAATTGGGTCCCATCCTCACAGCCAGAGACCAGGCTGAACTTTAGCAGAATTGGTGACTGAACTGACTACTGAACCCAACTGGGATTACCCACCACCCTGCTGGAAATCTACTGCTGGGATTAATCAATACAGACCTGGGCCTGCCTGCTCTGTCTACCAGTGACAGCAGAGACATGCCTGGAAGCAGACTTTTTTTTTTTCCTGTTGTTGCTACTTTTTTTTTTCTCTTTCTGTCTTCGTTTTTTCTTGTTTTTATATGAATGTGAAATTTGTTTCTAGCTTTTTGTTATTATTGTTTTATTCTACCCTTGTTTTTATTTCTTGCTTCTCTCTTTCCCTCCTATCTTCTATACTAGTTCCCCAAAGTGTGCATAATCTCCTGTCCTCCAACCTTGCTTCTCATCTCTTCCTCTTCTTCTATTTCTCTATTTTTCCTCCTAATCTCTTTTGAATTCTCTACCCTGAGGCCAAAATCACCATATTGAGGGCATACTTACTGCACACAAGTTTCTGGTTTATTTTAGATACTGTTATATAGCCACAATTTTAGTTTATATGGTTAAAGGTGGCAAATTAATAGTTATAACAATTTGTCATTTTCTGGGCTTTGTTTGATGCTATTGTTATTAATGATTGTACTATTTTAGCCAAGGTGACAAAATTGTTCTAATCAGTTGTTCTTCCAAGTATGCTGTTTTAGTTACCTTTCCAGAGCCAATGGTTTGCAAGAGAGCAGATTTAATACAGGACATTTACAAGTTATAACATTAACCCATAAGCCCAATGCAAGAAGAGTGCCAAATGTCTCTCTATGCACTGGAGACCCAAAAGATCCAGTCAAGGGCTGGGAGCCCACAGCACTGTCCTGTGTACATCCATGTCTACAGATGACAGCTAAAGAAATATTTACTGGAACCAGGATACAGTGCTTGCAGCAGAGATGAAGAGCAGCACTCCCCTGAAGCAACAGTAGCCATCCTCGACGACAACAGCCGAGTTCCCTTTGGGAGAACCAGCCACAGCAGAGCTTCTCCTGGGAAACAGCCCACAACTAGCTTCTGCTCCCGTTATCCTTTATGTTGCATCGGCAACAATCCTCAGGTGGATCCTCCACACTCAGGACCACACTGACTCAGTCCAGCTGGGTGTTCTGGCTCAAGCTGGCCACAGTAATAAGTCCACCACAATCCACCCTGGTCAACTTGATAACCAGACACATTTCTTTAAACCATAGTCTCCAGTGGCAGATTTGTAAAGAGTTAACATGTCTTAGTTTATTCAGATTTACATTAACAGTACAAATCTTATTGGCACTCAGTTCCCGTACCAGAAACAAATATTTAAAGGATTCTCCAAACTGATTACAAACAGGTGTCCAAAAATTACTAATATACATACATACGGCAAATTCATTCTGTCTCTTGCTTGTTCTATAACAATAAATACTTTACAAAATATAATATACCAATATGGCTTCAAATTTTAAAACATTTTGGTTTACATTAACTTTAACAACAGAACATGGCAACATTAAGAAATGCACCAAAGGATCTCCTGCATTCCAAATACATTCTTCCCTTCTGTTAAAAGGCCTCAGGTTATTTTTCCATTGTCCTGCTTGTTCTTCACAGCCATGTTCTCCTTTGTTTATCCTTGCAATCCATAGGTCTCCTCTAGCCCAATGCTCCAGGTCGCCCTGCTGGCTCTCTACTCTTGATTTCCAACATAGATTCAGCCAAAAGCCCTCAACAGTAACTCTGCTGCCATCCCAACACCAGACTGCACTGAAATTTTCCTGCCACCCAGGCAGTATCTCCAAACACAAGCAAAATGAAGACCAACCTCTGCCAAAGCACACATATACTGCCTGGGATCCAGCAGCCAATGCAGTCTTTCTCAACAGAGGCTTCCCAAGCCTCATCCTAACTGGCAGCATTTCTATCAGTTACTCTGGTTTTCCACTCTCTGACCAGAGTCTTCTATATAATGAGTTTAGAGCATTCTAGAGCTGCCTCTCTGGCCAGCCTCTCAAAGCCTTTCCAAATTAATTTCAAAGGCTCATAAGCCACATGGCCAGGCAACATTACAGCAAGGACTCCACTACTCCAATACCAATTTCTCTCGTAGTTACTTTTCCTCGTCACTGAGACAAGAAACCCAACACCTAAAGTTAAAGGGGGAAAGGTTTATTTGACTTATAGTTCATAGAGGTTTCAGTTCATGATCAGCTGGATCCAAAGCAGGGTGGCATGGCAGATAGGCAGAAGGCAGCAAAGTAAGCAAGAGGATAAGCAAGGGGTGCAAGCAAGGGGGTAGGCAAGTCTCTTTCTGTCCCTTATATTTCATCCAGGCTACCTGGCTTTAGGGTGGGTAGCACTCCCACCCTTAATCCTAATACCCTCGATCCTAGCATCATATCCTTGATCCCAGCAGAACCATGCCAAACCGATCAGTGGACTAATTTAATAATCACACATTCTAGATCCAGCCCCACCAATGACCACATGTGGCTTTGGGGGACATCTAGACAAAAACCATAACATATGCCAAGACTGAGATTGCCTGAGGTTCATAAATAACACTATAGGCCAGCGTCAAAGAACCAGGGGCTAGCACAAATAGACAGCAACTTCTCAGCCCCAACAAATTGAAGAGGTAGATCTTACAACAGACTCAAAACCCAACAACCAGCTATACCTGGAAGACATCTCTGAGGAAGTAGTCATTTCCAAAGTGTTCTCGATACTAGCAATAAAGCTACCTGTCATAAGCAACTCATAAGCATCAACCCAGAAATTAAACTAAAAAAAAAAAAAGAAAGAAAAAAGAAAGAAAGAAAATGAGAAGACACGCAAGCAAGATGCAACCCTAGCCTTCCAGCTGGACAAAGGCAAACCCAGAGGGCAACAAGGTGGGACAATCTGAAAGCCACCCACCCATACTTTTGGAAGTGGAAACAGCAGAAGTAACAAAGCAGATGAGTGAGGCTCTAGAAAAAAAAATCAAAACAGAAATAATTTCTCACATAGCTACAGAGATGGTGACCAGAATGAATGACATAATTAGTGACTCTAGAGCAGATACAGATTACAAAAAAGAGGAGCTCAGCAAAATGACGGAAAACATGAACACCCAACATAGGAAAGAAATGGAATCCATGAAACAGATTCAAACAGATATCCAGGAGATTACAAATTTTCTTGAAAGTATAAGCAGAAGAAAGAAACAACGTGAAGACAGAATTTCAGATATAGAAGACAAGATTGTGGTTAGTGGTCATGAAAACAAAGAGTTCTTCAAAATGGTAAGGGAGAGCCAAACACCCTCACTGGAAGAAAGATAACCTCTTTAATGACTGGTGCTGGAAAAATTGGCTTGCCAAATGCTGAAAACTAAAACTACATACATGTCTCTCACCATGTACTAAGCTAAAATCAAAGTGGATCAAATATCTAAATATTAAAACAGAAACACTAAATCTACTGGAGAATAGAATAGGAAGAACTCTCAAAGACATAGGGGTTGGAAAAAATTTATGAACAGACCTCAGGCTACATGGGAAACAATACAAAGAATCAGTGCTTGGGACCACATCCTATTAAAAGGCTTTTGCACAGCAAAAGAAATCACCAATACAGCAGGGCAAAAACCCACAGACTGGGTAAAAAATTTTTGCCAGCTGTCCCTCAGAAAAAGGTCTAACATCTAGAATATATAAAGAAATCAAAAAAAATCAAACCCCCCAAATTTAAAGACCCTATCCAAAAATGGGCATCTGAAATGAATAAACATTTCTCAGATGAAGAAATAAAAATATCAAATAAATATATGAAAAAGTGTTCGACATCATTGGCCATCAAGAGATGCAAATCAAAACAATGCTAAGATACCATCTCACTCCAGAAAGAACAGCGATTATCAAGAAATTAACAACCTAAATGCCCAACAACTGATGAATGGCTAAAGAAGATGTGGTTTTTCTACACAATAGAGTACTATACTGCCATAAAGAAGGACAAACTAGAGTCATTTGTGTGTAAATGGATGTTCCTTGAGAACATACTATTGAGCGAAATAAATCAGACACTTATCAGTACACATCAAATTGCTTCTCTGATATGAGAAACCATAAGTGTAAATAAGGACAAAGGGGTATAATAGATATTATGTTAAAAAAAAGAGATAGTATTCAAAAGAGAGGAGAACTAAATAGGGAAAAGGGGGATAAAGAAGAAGGTTAAAAGAAAAGTAAGATGAAAGGGAAAAAAATGGAAAAGTGTAAATAAACTTGTTGCAAATAAAGAGGGGTGGGTGAATGGAAGGGAGGGGAGGGGAAGAGGGAGGAAAGCCAAAATACATCATGTACAGGTACAAAATAACCATGGTGATTATGACCATTATGTATATAATGTACCAATACATGTTCCTGGTAAAAATAAAAAAATTTAAAAAAAATAAAAGAAATCAACCAATAACAAATGCTGGTGGGGCTGCGGGAAAAAAGGAACCCTCCTCCATTCTTGGTGAGAATGTAGACTGGTCCAACCACTGTGGAAATCAGTGTGAAGATTCCTCAGAAAACTACAACTAGAGGTTTCATTTGACCCAGCTATTCCTCTGCTTGGTATCTTCCCAGAAGAATTAAAACCAACATACCACAGCGATATATACATAACCATGTTCATAGCAACACAATTTGTAATAGCTAAGTCTTGGAAACAACCTAAATGCCCAACAACTAAAGAATGGCTAAAGAAAATGTGGTTTTCTACACAATGGAGTACTACTCTGCCATAAAAAGGATAAACTAGAGTCATTAGTATGTAAATGGATGCACCTTGAGAACATACTATTAAGTGAAATAAATCAGACATTCGCGAGTACACATCGAATTATTTCTCTGCTATGAGAAACCATAAGTGTAAATAAGGACAAAGAGGTATAATAGACATTATGTAAAAAAAAAAAAAAGGTAGTACTCAAAAGAGAGGAGAACTAGAAAGGGAGAAGGGGAAAAGAAGGAAAGGAAAAAGAAAAGAAAGGAGAAAGGAAAAAAATGAAAAAATGTAAATAAACCTGCTGCAAATAGGGAAGGGTGGGGGAATGGAAGGAAGGGGAGAGGAAGATGGGGGAAAACCAGGATATATCATGTACAGGTACAAAATAACCATGTTGCATATGATCATTATGTATGCAGTATACCAATATATGTTCTTGGTTAAAAAAAAATGGTAAGGGACCACAAAAAATCAATTCAACAGCTGCTAGATAACACAAAGAAGAACAATGTAAGATTGATCAGAGTCAATGAAAAAGCAGCAGATAGTGCAAATGACATAGAAAACCTATTTGGGGTGGGGATTTAGCTCAAGTGGTAGAGCACTTGCCTAGCAAGTGCGAGGTTCTGAGTTTGATCCCCAGCACTAACCCTCCCCAAAAAAACCAGTTCACAGAAATAATTGCAGAAAACTCCCAAGTATGGAAAAAGAACTTGACATGCAGAGAATTGAGGCATATAGAACTCCAATTAGTCATTATCAACAAAAATCTACCCCAAGGCATATAATCATCAAGATTCCAAAAATGCAGCACAAGAACAGAATAATAAAAGATGTTAGAGAAAAGAAACAAATAACCTATAAAGGAAAGCCATCAGAATCATAGCAACGTTCTCAACACAAACCCTCAAGTCAAGGAGAACTTGGGGTGAAGTATTTCAAACCCTAAAAGAAAAGAACCTTCAGTCCAGATTGAGGTACCCTGTAAAATTATCTTTCAAAATTGATGGAGAAGTAAGATACTTCCATGACAAAGAACACCTAAAGAAATTCATGACCACCAAGCCAGCCCTCCAAAATGTTCTGAAGGACATTCTAGAAAGAGACAATGAGGACTACAACTCCAGGAACCACAAAAGAGTGAATCCATTAGGCAAGGCAAGTAATTAAACAGAGGGGAAAAAAGGGAACCAACAACAGGAAAATAATGTGACAAGGATAAGTCAATACATATCAGTTATAACCATCAATATAAATGGTCTCAATTCACCAATCAAAAGAATCAGACTGGCAGAATGGATCAAGATAGTTCATAGATTTGGAAAAAACAATCCTAAAGTTCATACTGAAGCTGAAAAGAAACAAAACTGAAAAAGAGACCTTGGGAAATAAATGCAAAGCACGAAGTATCACAATATCAGACTTCAAGCTATACTACAAAGCAACAGTCATAAAAATGGCATTGTACTGGCACAAAAACAGATGTGTGGATCAATGGAACAGAAGAGAGGGTACAGAAACATACCCAGACACATTCAACTGTTTGGTCTTTGATAAGTGGGCCAAAAACATACACTAGAGGAAAGATAGCCTGTTAACAAATAGTGCTGGGAAAGCTGGCTGTTTGTAGAACATTGAAGCAGGATCCATATCTCTTACCATATACTAAACTTAAATTAAAATAGATCCAAGATCTAAACATTAAAACAGATGCACTGGACCTACTGGAAGGTAAAATGGGTAAAATATTTGAAGTCATAAGTGTGGAAAAGGATTTTTAAAAAGAGAACCCCAATTGCACAATTCATAATAACGAAAAACCAACAAATGGGATTGGATCAAATTTAAAAGCTTCTGCACAGCTAGGGAATCAATTAGTAAAGTAAAGAAACAGTCTACAGAATAGGAAAAATATTTACCTACTATTCCTCAGACAGAGGATTGATATTTAGGATATATAAAGACCTAAAAAATTAGACCACCTAAAACAAAACACTTAATCAAAAAATGGGCAAGTGAAATGAACACTTTTCAGAAATAAGAACTAAAAATGGCCAACAAATATATGCAAATATATTCAACATCTCTGGCCACTAGAGAAATGTAAAGTAAAACAACACTAAGATTTTATCTCACACCAGAAAGAATGGACATTATCAAGATTTCAAAGAATAAAAAGGGCGGTGTGGCTGTGCTGAAGAAGTAAACTTCCTATTTTGTAGGTGGGAATATAAACCAGTACAGCCATTATGAAGATAAGTATGGAGATATCTTGAGGAACTAAAATTAGGAATTCCACATGATCCAGCTCTTCTCCTTCTAGGTATCTTTCTCAAAGCTCTAAAGACATCATAGTGCAGCAATACATGCATACAAATATTTATAGCAGCACAATTCATAAGAGCTAAATCATGGAAACAGCCTGTATATCCACCAATAGACAAATGGATAATGAAAATGTGGTATCTATCATAATGCACTACTACTCGGGTATAAGAAATGTAAATTTGAGACATTTGTAGGAAAATGGATGCACCTGGAAAATACAATGTTGAGTGAAATAAACCAGTCACACAAGCTTAAACACTATATGGTATTTCTCATTTGAACAAGGCAAACTACAAATAAATGAAACAATAAAAATATGGATATAAGGAAACAGGGGATGAATTTCTTGCAAATGGGAAGGAGTTCAAGAGACCAAGGGCAAGATAAAAAGGGGTGGGAAGAGGAAGTAAGTAGAATTAAGATATTCCATGTAGAAGAACCTAATAATCTCAATGAATGCAACATTATATGACAGAAAGAATAACAATAAAAAAGAATGAATATGGGGAAAGGGGATCTAGAGGTGGAAGCAGGGAGGTGGGTTGGAAGAGGAAGGGGACTAAAAAAAGAAGCATTTATCTACATGTACCAACACCCCAAGGTGAATGTAAACATTGTGTTTTACAAATGTGTATTAATAAAGAATAAAATAGATAAATGAGAAACAATAAAAATTGGAATATTATTTAGCCATAAAAATGGAATTCTATCATTTTCAGAAAAATAGGTACAATCAGATGCCATCACATTAAGCAAAATAAGCCAATGCGAAAGACAAGAATATGTTTTCTCTCATATTTCTAAGTAAGAAATAAAATGACCAGAACACAGAAGGGAAGGAAGAGGGAGTTGGGGGAGGAAGGAAGAGAGAGAAGAGTAAGGGGGCATGGGAGAGAGGATGTTTACAATCGGAGAATTATATTTACTTGTAAGGAAATATCATAGTCAAACCCATTATTTTCAGCAATTAATAAAAAGTAAAACCAGAGCTATCTTCCCAATTCCAAAAGAAAAAGGAAAGAAATGCCTTTTATCCCTCCCATTTCATCCAATGGACTCTCTTCTATGGGTTTGTTTGCTAAATGTGTGTTTTAATAATTTGATTTTTTATCACTCAGTAATAAAATGATCATTGAGTACTCCATGCTGATACAATTATAATTAAAACCTAAGAACATTTATGTGTCAATAGCAGCACAATCTTGTCTGCTATGTGTACAAATCCTGATAGGCTATTTGAAACATGTAAATATTTATTATTACATAGTTTTTTATTGGCCTATGTTTATAGTACATGATTACACTCCTCATGGGAAGTTGGTACATGTACATAATACATCTTAATTCTTTTTATCCTTTCCCTTCCCTTCCTCCTCCTCAAACCGTCTCTTGATACACTTCTTTTTCTTTTTGTACAAGTTTGTATTAATTCCAGTTTTCATCCCCTTTCCCCCTCCGCTCTTCTCTTTTTTCATGACTTAATTCACTTCCCTTTTGTGAAATATCTGTCTCCCTACATCCTATTATCTATCTTTTATTTTGTTCCTTCGTTATACTCTGGGTTTCTCATACCTGAGAAACCACATGATATTTAAACTTATGTGTCTGATTTATTTCACTTAGCATTATGATCTCAAGGTGCATTCATTTCCTACAAATGACTCAAGTTTATCTTCCTCCATGTCAGAGTAGTACTCCACTGGGTGTAAATATCACATATTTTAAAATCCTCTCATCTGTGGATGAACGTATAGGTTGCTTCCGAGATTAGTTATTACGAATTTGTGCTTCTATAAACATGGGTCTGCTTGTATCAATATCCTACAATGTCTTTGAAATCTTTTGGGAAGATATCTAGCAGGGGAATATCTCGGTCAAATGGAATTTCTAGTTTCAGTTTTTTGAGGAATCTCCATACTGATTTCCATAATGTTGTAGTAGTTTATATTCCCACCAACAGTGTAGAAGAGTTCCTTCTCTTCTGCTACCTCTCCAGCATTTGTCATTATTTGATTTCTTGATAATGGCCCTTCTTTCTGGGGTAACATGAAATCTTAGTGTTGTCTTAATTTGCACTTCTCTAATGGCCTATAATGTTGAATATTTCTTCATATGCTTATTGACTATCTGTATTTCTTCTGTGCATCTTCATTTTACTTGCCCATTCTTTGATTGGGTCTTTTATTTGGGGAGGTCTAATTTATCCGGGTTGCTTATGTATTCTAGACATAAATTCTATGGTGGGGAAGTGGCTGGAAATTTTTTTCCCATTCTGTGGATTGTCTTTTCATGTTGTTGGTTGTTCCTTTTGCTGTGCAGAAGATTTTAATTTGATATGACCACATTTGTTGATGCTCAGAAATATTTCCTGTGCAACCGAGGTTTTGTTTAGAAAGTCCTTGTCTAACCATTTGACTTCAAGAATTCTACCTATTTTTTCTTCCAACAGGTTGTTTCTGCTTTTACATTTAGTGCTTTGATCCATTTTGATTTTAATTTAGTACAGGGTGAGAGACATAGGTGTAGATTCAATCTTCTGCATGTGGACAGCCAGTTTTCCCAACACTATTTATTAAAGACACAATCTTTCCTCCAGTGTATGTTTTCAACCCCTTTGCCAAAGATCAAATAAATGAATGTGTTTGGAGTTGTTTCTGCATCATCTATTCTGTTCTACTGGTGTATGTGTCTGTTTTCATAGCACTATCATGCTGTTTTATCACAGTAGTTTTGCAATATATGGCAATTTCAGGTCAAGGATTCTGATGCCTCCCACTTTGCTAATTTTTTCTAGGATTGCTTTTGCTATTCTGGTTCTGTAAGAGTTTTAAGAATATTTTCTCCAGCTCTATAAAGTATGCTGTAGGGTTTTTAGTTGGAATTACCTTAAATCTCTATATCAATTTTGGAAATACAGCCATTTTGACTATATTAGTTCTGCTTATCCAGGAACAGAGACTATCTTCTCATTTTCTGATGTCTTCTTTGATTTCATTTTTCACAGTGATATAATTTTCATTGTAGAGGTCTTTCACTTCCTTCACTAGGATAATTCCTAAGTATTTAATTTTTCTTTGTATTATTGTGAATGGTATTTTTTCTGAATTTGTTTCTTTGTGGGGTCATTATTACTGTACAGACAGGAATGCTACTCTGTTGATTTTTGTATCCTGCTACATTACTGAGTTTGGTTATTAATTCTATTAGTCCTTTGGTGGATTTTCTTGGGTCTTCTTAGTAGAGAATCATGTCATTTGCAAATAATGATAATTTGACTTCTTCCTTTCCTATTCTTGTTCCTACTATTTCTTTTTTCTTGTCTGATTGCTCTTCAGGAATTCATAGTCTGATAGAGAGGCAAAAAGGGTAGCCTTACAGTCCTTGAAGACCCTAGCTTTATTTCCAGTTCCTGTGAAACCACTAAAACCAGTCTATACCCCACCCACCTGAAAGATAAATGGGCCTTCAAGACAAAGAGGAATTAAAGAGGGGCTTTGGAGGTATTTAGAAAACAAACTGGTGCTTCCTCAAGAGACACAATGGGAAGGGTTCTTACACAGGAAATGGTCACTTGAATTTTCACAGGACTGGGACTAGCAGCAACCACAAGACAGGTCTGCGAAGCTTTCCCTCTCTGTGCCTATAGTAACCCTGGCGGGCCCAGACCACTTCCACTGTTAGAACCTGTACAGAGGGCAGGGACATACCCCAGGGAGGATCTGCAATTACACTTTACCCACATGCCACCATGTTGGGGATTTAAACAAATATTGCTCCTAATCGACACCTTTAGAGGCTGGACTGAGCAGAGAAGGCTGGACAGAGAAGGCTACAGAGGTCATCAAGATGCTCCTCAAAGAAATCGTCCCCCAGTTTGAATTACCTGAGTCCTCTCGGAGTGACAGTTGGCCTTTTTTACCTCTTAAATAACACAGAGGGCAGCAAAGGCTTTAGGAATAAAGCAAAGGCCTTCATGTCTTTTCTGCATGAAGACCTCAGCCCTATGGAAAGGTCACATGAGTCAACTAAACCCCAAAGCAAACTCTGGCAAAACTTTGCCAAGAGATGCCTGAGTCTTGGATCTGATGATTGCCAATAACCCTCACGATGATTTGAAATACTAAATATGAGTCCATTGGAGATGTTATATAGGAGGCCTTTTCTGTCTTTGGGTGTGGTAGTAGATCCAGTGACCAAGAGACTCTTACAACATCTTATTAATCTGGGCCAAGTAAACAGTCTATCCAACTAGATGGGAACAAAGTCCTGCCAGTTCCTGGCCCACAGGAATCACCTAGTGTCCTCCCTAGACACCAAGTTCTCATTAAAACTGGGAACTTTTGCTTTTGGAAAATCTTGCCTCTTCAATTTGTTGGGTCTGAGAAGTTGCTGTCTATCTGGCCAGCCCTTAGTTCTTTGACCATGACATATAGTGTTATTTGTGACCGTCTGCTAATCTTAGTCTTGGCATGCAAGGAAGAACTGAATAGAACAATTCTGTCACCTTGGCTAAAGTAGTGCAATCTGCAACAATAATAGCATCAGACACAGTCTAGAAAATAACAAATTGTAGTAGCTCTTGATCTGCCACCTTATATCTTATGAACTAGATTTGTGGTTATATAACAGTATCCCCAATAAACCAGAAACTTGTATGTAGTAAATATGCCCTCAGTACAGTGATTTTACTATCAGTGGAGAAAATTCAAAAGAGATTAGGAGGAAAGGATAGAGAAATAGAAGAAGAGAAAGAGCAGAGAAGCAAGGTTGGAAGCCAGGGGAATATTTTGCAAACTTTGGGGAATTGGGAAAGGAACTAGAAGGAAAGGAGAGAAAGAAGAAGTAAAATAAGGACAGAACAACAACAACAACAAAAAACAGCAAAAAACTAGAAAGTCACTTTCCTATAAAACAAAAACAAGAGAGAGAGAGAGAGAGAGAGAGAGAGAAACAAGAAAAAGAAGAGCAGAGAGGGAAAAAATATTTAAAAAGAAAATAAAATAAAATGTCCACTTCCAGGTGTGTCTCCACTGTCACTGGTAGACAGAGTAGACAGATCCAGGTCCTTGTCGATTAATCCCAGCAGTAGATTTTGGCAGGGTGGCGAGTGTTCCCAGCTGGGTTTAATAGCAAGGCTTCACCCGTTCAACTAAAGTTTAGCCTGATTACTGGTTGTGGGTTTGAAATTCAATTTGTTCAGTTGGAGACACACTGTCTTCCACCGGCATGGACTCAGTTCCCTGCCAGTTTGAACTTGGCTCCTTTCCCTCCTTCCAACTTGAGTTTGAACTCTGCTCTGGCTTGCCCCGCCTTGCCCCGCCTTGCCCCAGCACCAAAGGCCGCTAGCAGCTTTTCTGAGTTCTGAGCTCGGCTCCTTTCCAAAATGGCAATCAACCGGTCTCACCTTCTCCTGGGGGCCGTCTGAGATCAGATGACTCGGCTAACTCACTAGCTGCTGCAGGCTTCAGTGTCCACTCCATTTGTGTCTTTCTGTGGAGGTCTCTGGGGTCTCCAGTAGTCACCGCGCATCTGCAGGCTCAAACTGCATCACTCGTGCAGAGAGCTGCGGCTGCAATTTGGGGCCGTCTGCCTGTGTGCTGGGGGGCGTACAGGGTTGTGCGTTGCTGGCATGACCCCAGCCTCAAGCTGCTCCTGTGATCCTTGCTGTGACCCGAGGCCGTGAGCTCAGGCCGTGCCCCGGGGTGGGGGCTGCAAGCTGAGGCTGCGAGACACGAGCCGGAGCCCCGAGCAGCAGCTTTGGGAGAAAGAGCCGTCCGTCCCAGTCTGGTCTCTCCTTTTGCTTTCCCTGTAGGCTTCAACTCTTGCTTCAGCTCCCTGCTGGGTCCTAAGAACACGCTTCTCTCCTTCTTCTCTTCCCTAAATTGCTGTATTCCCGTGTCTGGACAAAAAATCTCGGAGAGGCTCTTACTCTCCTTCTCTCCGCTCCTCCATCTTCCCAGAAGTGCCCTTTTGCTTTTAATTAGATCCATAATATAGATAATCTTGCTAGGACTATAGCTCTCAGTTTCTCAATATTTTATCTAATATCCTTCTTCTCTATGCTTTCTCTTCCACAGGAAGTGTGGCAATAAAATTTAGAAAATATTTCACAAATAACATGGGAAAACAATGTCTCTAATGGTTGGATCTGTCATTATCCTCCTCTTAATACGGATCAAGAAATATTCTAACCTGCTCCTTTTCATATTTGGGCTCTGTATCCTCAATGTAACAGTAAACTTTATCCACTTGAGGATTCTGATGCTGATCCAGACTACAGTCCAAGACTCTCCCGACAAATTCACCGAGTTTTCTCCCACTGAGCAGACAGCTCAACTGCTCTTGACATGTAGGCATGAATTCCTTTCTCCTTATTTTCTGACAAGTTTTTTGTCAGCCCAGCCAGTGAGCCCCAACATCCCAAGAGATTTGGAGAGCACATAATTCCCACAGGCCCCCTGTAGGTAGAACCTATAGCCTCTTTCAGCGTGAAGCAGCAATAGGAAGACAGACACCCTACACCCTCACATCTCATGAAGAATTAAGCGGATTTATGTCTTTGAGGAGCAAATAAGGAAGGAGATTAGGGTTGGGCCAATTGCCAGAGCAAGTTGGGGTGATCTGCCAATCAGGGAGATCCAGGATACACCCAAAGAATAGTGTCCAAGCTCTGCACCTGGGACCAATCAGAAGGCAGTACCTTCAATTCTGCCGGCATGAAATCAAGCGGGCTTTTGATAGGAAGGCCTAAATCTGACTTTAGTCGGAAGAATGAGGGTACAGATGACTTTCGCCATCAACCTTGTGGCCACTGTGCACTGTCTCAAGTAGCCTGTTTGCATTCTGCAGAGTCTACTTCTTTTGCTACGTTTAATAAATGTAAAATTCCCTGCCTTTTTAGAGAGTCTTACCCAATTCTTTGTTCAGGACACCAAAGACCTGGAAAGAGTCTGCAGAACCCCAAAATCTGGTAACAAAAGTACCTGCCTTTTAGGTTGGAGATCAAGTAACGATAATCACAATGGAAAGAATAACTAATGATTCATAAAGATAATACCAATAATTACAAAAGAAAAAATGAGTGTACTTACTGTGGCTAAGTAGCCGTACCTTTCACAGGCATTTCCCAGTTGAAAACTCCCTGTGTTGTTGGTTGCGAGAACAGGTAATGGAAACATTCATACGGACTCCAGGAAGGCACAGCCACCAGACTCCCTGCGCGAACAGCTCCAGGGCTTCTGCGCCTGGCCCTGGAACTCGGGGGCCGGGCCTCTGAATCGCACCTTTCGGTTCAGCCACGTGGAGGGTCGTTTGCAGTGCGATTTCCAAATTCAGTTGACAAAAGGTGCAAAGACGGTGTTCAGAGTAGAAAGCTGTGCTCTGCGCAGTTGAGTCGGTGAAAGAAATCCGTACGCGGTTGGTGTGTGGGGTGCAGCTCAGTGTGGCCCTCGCCCAGCACATGGCTCAGTTCCGCAGACAGCAGTGAGGGACGGGGGAAGGGCGGGGTCCTGCTCAAAGCCGGAATGCTCATTTCTCCCCCAGCAAGAACAGAGCCTGCAAAAGTACTTGCCCTCAAAACCCCTGCCAGAGGTTTTCCAGGGCCCAGAGAGCCTGCCGACCTCGTCCCCCGGCGCAGTAACCGCGCCGTCCCCGCCTCCTCGCGGGTGACACCCGTCTCCACTGGGCGCGCGGCCGGCACACACCCGGCGCTTCTGGCGGCCCTCGCGCGGGGCGCGGCAGCCCTGCGGCCCCCCAGACAGGGCGCTCCTCCTCCTCCACCGCCTCCTCCCGCTGCGCCGTCCCCGCGGGCCGCACCCAGCGCCGGGTCTCCCGACGCCGGGCGCCCGCGGCCCCGCTCCGACCCCGCGCCGCGCCATGGGCTGCGCGCTGCTGCTCCTGCCGCTGGCGCTCTGCGCGCTGCTCCTGCTCGGGCTGCGGCTCGTCCTGCGGGCCGACGGCGACCTGACCCTGCAGTGGGCCGAGTGGCGGGGCCGCCGCCCAGGTGAGGACCGCGCCGCCGCTCCCGGCTGCCCGCGCTCGTCCCGGCCC
>PVJO010030359.1:0-15531 GCA_004026905.1 Hystrix cristata | reverse complement strand
ATAAAAATCTATTAAAAACAAGAAAAATGGATAACTAAAATGTGGAATACTTGCACAATGGATTATTATTCAGCCAAGAAGAATGAAATACTGTCATTTGCAGCAGCATGAATGGAACTGGAGGACATTATGTAAGTGAAACAAACCAGACACAGAAAAATAGTAACTTTATGTTCCCTATCATATGTAGAAAATAAAGTCCACCTAAGTGTACAATAGAAATTACTAGACTCTGGAAATGGTGGAGGAAGATCGATAAAGGGGGGTTGGATTTCATTAATGCACATGTATGCATGTATTATAATATCACACCTAATCCCATTAATATATATTAATCAAAATAAAATTTAAAAAGCTCTTTCAACAATTATGAAGTAAAAGTTCTAGGTTACCAAAAACACTGTGTTATAACTTTTTAAAGCAAAATTTCCTCTCCTCTATGTTGTATAAATAATGGCATCTTTAAAATAAATGTGGTGATCCCGATATGGACGTAGATCATGGGATTATAGAATGCTTGAATTGGAAAATTTAAGGAGATTTTTGTTGTTACCATGTCTTGTAAATGGTTGATATGAATCATACCATATCAAAGAAGGCATTAGAAGATTTTTAAGGGGGGGTTGAATAATAAAATTTAAAAGGATTTTAAATTTCCTCTCATTCCATAAATAACATTCTTCTTGAGAATTGCTTCCTAAATGTGCCTTTTAAAAGCAAACTTCAAAGTCTCACTTTGGGCCATAAGTAAACTACTTTGTCTTGTTTATTATAGACAATCATCTTTGAGGGTTTTGAAGTTTATTTCAGGAAAGGATTTAGCACTCCACAAGTTTATGTTTAAGATTGTGATATTGACTGATTATCTTTCCTAAGATGTAATAGACATAATAAATGGCTCAAAACACTCAATATTTTCAGAGTGTTTGCCATTACAGTATTTGATGGTTATTATTTTTTAAAAATCCTTCTTATCCCCCTTTCTGAAAAGGAAACCAAAATTACTTGCAAGTCACTTCACTGTTTATATTTACTTCATGTCTATGATTTAATATTGTTAAATGAATACAGTGACCCTATTTTCCTTTGCCCAGGGAAGATATAGTCTACAGCAGTAAAAGTTTTAAGTAATTAAAGGGGAGATTTTTAAACACCAAGTCTAACATTTTTTTACTATTCGTTGTAGAAATATTTCTACGGCACACCTTTGTTATTTGAGAACACACGGAATTGAAGTCTTGCAGTTTAGTCTTGCTCAGGAAAGAAAGTGCTTGCTCTCTGTGTTAATGGGGATTTGGTTCCCAGTGGGGGAGAGGATGGAGGATGCAGGGGAGGATGGTGGCCATGGACTGCGTTCAGAACTGATGAACTTTCAGCTTTTCTCAAAGATGTAGCCACCTGAAAAGCAGTGTGCCCTGCCGTTATTTTGAGTATCAACTGCAGAAGATAATGAAGATTTCTGCTTCTACATTTCAGTTATCACTCCAGCTACAGGGCTCTCAAATCTTTCTTTCTCCCACGAGGCAGTTGTGAAATCTCACCACATGGTTTGAATTAAGTATTCCCTCACTCTTTGGACCTTCCTTTGGAGTCAGGAGACAACATCGTCTACATTTGGCCCTCAACTCTTAAAACTTGATGTAATGTCTGCTTTCTCCAGTCCCAGTCTTCTGGCTGGGCCAGTCAGCTGCACACTTGGTCACCTCTTTATTCTTCTATTCTCACTTTTACCTTTCAAAATCCCCTTTGCCCTTGCTGGGACCATTTGACTTTGGTGTGTGGTTGTGCCCAGTTTTCAACCACCTCAATTCTCAGTGTGCTCAGCCCAGAGCTGAGAGATTGTTCTTCTCACAGCCTGGCTGTGACTTTGTCACTTCTAGTCCCCTGTTTAGGGATCCCGGTGATTACTTGTTTTGGTTTTGTTTTAATTATATTTTGCCAAATATAAAAGAAAATTATCAGCAGAGACCAAGGCATAATTTTGTGATTGCTTCTCACTAAGATCTGGTAGGGCACATGGATGAAAAGATAATGAAATTATTTTGTCATTAAGAATCACATTACTTTCCTACAAGTCATCTGTATAGAAATATGAATTGGAAATAGAATCCAATACATCAAATGTGTAAATCTTCCTTTCCAGAATAGAGGATCACAGGGAAAGAAAGGCCAACTTCTCTCTAGGTACTCTAAACCATTTAAGGTCCATTAACTTAACAAAATTTATCTTCAAGTACGTTGAGGTCATATCTGTAAATTTCTTTAGTGACTCAAGATGTTACTGAATCCTTTTACAGCCCTGATACTTAACATTCAGTTCCTGCTGACATTCATTCGTCACCATTTTAATTGAGATGCTGTGTGCCGGGTTTTATAGAAACCACGGTATACAAAAACAGATGTGGTTTTTGCCCTTAGACAGTTTGTAGGCTAACCCTTCTTGCCATTTAATTTAAACTTACACTTTTTGATTGTATATTCTCATTTTAGAACCTGAAATTCATTTTCCTTACTGGGAAAAAATTCTATTATCTGTTAGCATATTGCTGTCTTCTCCTCTTGTCTTTTCTTCTCTCGTTGCTTCACATGTGATGGAAAAGTACTTTAGGTTGGCCTAAGTATTTCTCACAAGTCTCAGCTTATTTTCAACATAGTACTTTTGACACAGATTTAAAACATACAATCCCTATGACTGTGTATGGTTTTTAACTTTACACTATATTGTATGTATTTTTCCATTTAATTAAATATATTCTGAAAACATAATATTCAATGTCTGTTTAATAGCCTATCTTATTTAATCATTTCCTATTTGGGACCATTTGGTTTGAGTCCAACTTGTTTTTGCTTGTTTTGCAATTTTAAATAATGCTTCTGTGAACTTCTTGGTACATAATTCTTTGCCTAGATTTCTGATGATTTCCTTATGCTGTACTCCAACCACCAAATACTGTCCATTTCTTGTGCTCTGGGACTGAACAGAATGACTGTTTTTCCAATCGACATCCAGTGACTGTAGTTTCTGCTCAGAGATCTCTAGAACTGTTTTGATGACTGACTGGCAGGAGCATTGTCCATCTGGCTTCAAAATCTTCCATGATCTTCCTCCAATTTACACACTCACAGCACTCTAGCACGGTGTGAGTACAGGAGAATGGAGGTCAGGGTCTCTCCTCTTGACTGGGTGGTGATGGTGGCAGGTAACTTCTGTGTGCACACCTGTGTGTTGCATGCATGGGGCAGGGTTGAGAGGGGAGATGTTGCTATAGAGGGCAGCTGGTTTATAATTCTCTGTGAGTTGAGAAGATGTTAATACACACATCTTTTAATCTGCAGCTGAAGGTTAGCTTTAAAAAATGGAAACTCCAAACTGAAATGGTTAGCTAACTGTACTAAAGAATTTTGTCTTTTTTTTTTTTTTTTTTTTTTTTTAGTTCTACTATTTCTTTTTTCTTCCTGCTCTCGTTTTTCCATGCAATATTTGGGAAAAAAGCAGTTAACTATGTAAAATATATATGTTGTTTCTCCTTCCATCTTTCATTATGTGTTTTAACTGGTAGTTCAAATCAGGAGAGGACTGAATGAACATACTTATTTCAAACAGGGTCCTAATGGCAGAAATGCAGTTGCTTATATGGAACTACCTTCAATCCTTAGAAATTAAAAAACATTTGCATACAGGAATATTACTTTTTGCCTCTGTTTTTGGTTGACTCTTCCTGTGGTACACTGTCTTTATCTCTGCAAATTTTCTAGAATTTAATCTTTCAGGATTGCTTGTGTTGTGATTGAGGAGTCTGGTATTACTTATGCTCAGGAAATCCTGTGGGTTATATAGAGGCATTTCTCATAGAACCATGTTTTGGACATTTTGGGACATGGAGGCTTTTTCATGCATGTTGATTGCTTTGCCTCGATAAGCATGCTGTTGTCATGGGCTTGCTGAGTCTGATTCCTACCAGGAAATTCTTATCTGATGTGGCTTCTGTGTTTTGCTGGGAGGTGTGAGCTAAGAAATCTATTGCGCTGTAAGTTTACCTTTGAAAATTTTGAAGAACCTTCAGGTGCTATTGAAAGTGAAGGAGAGGACCGCTCTCAGGGAGAACAAAGGGTTTATTACATTTCTCCAGTAACGAGGCTGTCTAGAGAAAGTAAAGAACAAAGCAATTATAGCTGCCCTCGTGGTACTATTTGCCATACACCAACAAGAGAAATGGCCGACCAAACAGAAAAATTCCCCAGCGGGTCTCTCCTAGCCTATACTTCCTCAGATGCTTAAGGGTCTTTCAGAAAGAAAATCAGACACCCTGCATCACACCAAATGGATATCCGCTTCTGGATCTGTGTGTTTTCCCTCCATGAATCCATTCTGTATTTTCAAATAAATACAGTAAGGTGGTAAATGTAGGACACTAAAACTTGGTTGGCAGTAGATGAAGTCTCAGATACTTGACCAAACTACTTCATTATCATCCCTCTCCTCATTTTATTTTATACGTAAAAGTTAGAGGAAACAGTAGTCAAATACCACTGGCGATACTGCAATATTTTACTCACATGGTAAAAGTTATGTGACTATTATATGATTTTTTTGGGATCTAATTCTATGAGTAGGTAAGATCTGATACAAAAGCAAATGTGTCTCGGTTCTTGACTATTTTTATTGAGTGAACAAAAGCTAGGTGGGCTTAATGTCTCCTGCCACCTTGACAGGTGCTGCAGAAGAATACATTCCCTCCATATCTTCACCCTGGGACCAGAGAAGCGAGGCCAGGGCCACTGGCAACATTCAGGCCTGTGGGCTTTTCCATGTGACTCACAAGAAATGTACAGGCAGGAGCTGCCTGGATACACGGTTCTGCCCTGTTGTAGTGTGTGGGTAATGGTTACTCTGCACTTCAAGACATTTTTCTCAGAATTATTTGTTATAGCATAATTGTCTGGGAATGAATGCCAATATTTATAAAAAAAAATTCAATGGCTAAAGGTAGACTGAAATTTCTATTTTTGTGCTTTAGGATTTTTTTCCTATGACTTAAAAGTAGAAGGTGAAATTTGGTTTAGTCAGTGGAGACCACATTGGCATGCTTTGGCACCAGATAAAACACTCTTTTAAGACTGCCCTTAGGGGAGTGTCATCACCTGCACAAATACCCAAATTGCTTCTTCTGACTGAGAAATGTTATATTTGGTTTCATAAAATAAATTTGGTGCAACTTTTGTTTTTTTTTTTTTTTTGGTGTAACTTTTGAAACATTTTTCCTATAACTATTTTTTTTAATTCCTAAGTCTTAGTTTACTTGAAGACTTCCTAAATCTGAATTTAAGCTACTTCAGATTGACGTGTTCATTTGTGGGGAACATGGATGCCATTTCAATTCACGCATTTGCTCTCATACAACTCTGAGACTGGACCAAACCAGGAGGGAGGAGGAGGTGTGACTTTTTCTTAATGTTGTACTAGAACTAGGAATATGAAAAGAGAATGAACTGGACTGGGCTTTGCACAGTAAAATCTAAGCAGAGCTGTTGGTATCCCACAGGTGAGGTTCTTAGGGATTAGATCAACCAGATTAGGGAAATATTATGTATTTTAGTTGCCTAAACACAGTTGGCATTTGTCAACCATCTCAGCACAGTACATAGAATCAGATGTGAAATGTGATAAAGAGGCTATTTTCCTCTTTGGAGGAAGATATTTTGGTGTATAGAGGTGAACTTAGAGCTAAGCAGATGTTCGGTCAGGTGGGCAAGGTCTTGTGAACCATCCCAAGAGACCCAACAGAGAAACATCAGAGCCAGAAGTGAGAAAACACAGCTAAGACCCATTTGTTGGACTATGGAATCCTTACTCACAAAAAAGGTTGAAAAAACTGTTAGTAGATGTAGACCTCCTTCAGTACAGAGTACACGGGTCTCACACTAAGAGAACTGGATTTTTATTGAAAATAATAATAATAGTTAAAAAACATAGTGACCAATGACAAACTAGAAGACACACAAATCACACATATAGTGTAAAAAGTAAACAGTTGATTAAGAGGTATGGATTAATGTAAAAAAATCATATCAACAAATTGGTGAAATTGCAACAATTTTTGTACCCATTTTCTTGGCATAAGTTTGACAGATTTACTATTCCATAACCATATAATGTCATGTGTGAGACTATAAACTATTGTAAGCTAGCAAATTATCAGATTTGTGTTTCATTTTTCTCAGTATTTCATTTTTCTTTTTTATTTGCAATAGAGTGATGATAATACTAACAAAATCTAGACTGCCTTAGAATTACATATATCAAATACTTTCACTAGTAAAAATGTGATTTCACTGTTACCTTGCTTTTAAAATGAAAAAAATCAATTTAAAATGTTAAAGAAAACACTGCATGGGCTGGGGATTTAGCTCAGTGCTTAGAGTGTTTGCCTCGCAAGCATGAGGCCCTGAGTTCGATTCCCGGTACCAAATTAAAAAAAAAGAAAAGAAAAAAGAAAACACTGCAGTTAAAATTTGACACATTGACTAGCAGCCTATAAAATACAACTGTAGGGATAAATTAAGGTCTTTATAATACCAAATAAATCCATCACATTAAATAAAACATTGCATTTATTTTTAGGTTGTCTTTTTGTTATAGAGACTTAACCTCGCAAAGTAATCTGTTGCGAAGTGAAAGACGGTTTGTACTTATTCTTCCATACTTGTTCAAATACTATAGTAAAGAAGTTGTGGAAGAAATACAGACTGATATAATGAATGGTAATTTTATTAAAGAGACATATAGCGTAGAGGTTTAACTAGATTCAAAATCCTGGAGGATGCCCACAGCTGCGGTAAACCTTGGCCTGAAAGTCTTGACTTGTATTTTTCAGAATATGGACAGAGCAGGATTTAGTTAGATGCCAAATGGAACACTTCTTAGATATTTAAATGCTTAATAGAGAACACATGCAGAAGTCTGCTGGATGAGCTTAATCATCTCAGCTTCAAAATGACCTTATAGCTTTCATTTTATTAATCTCTCCTTACCTCTATACTTGGATGAAGAGTACCACCCCCTTTCAGTTCTAGTTGTGAAATAAGGTACTTGACTCTTACCTAGAAATCCAGTGTGCAGAATGTGTGTGTGTGTGTACTTGCATGTGTAATACCTGTCTTCAGTAACCATCATAGTGAAATCAGTTGATAAAAGGGAAACTCTATTACAATATAACTGTTGACTTACTCAATCCAAACTGTCAGTATAAAAAAACAGCTCGTGATTGCTATGAGGAAACACAACTTATTTTCCTATATACTTGATTGGTCTCTCTCAGACTTAGGTCTCAAAACATAAAGAAAGTGGATTCCGTCTAGGTCTCTGCACTGCATCTAAGATGGTCGAGTATGTGGCATATACGTTTCCATGGTTATGAGTGGGAGTTCTCAGGTTTGTGCATGGTTCAGAGTTCCAGGAAAGCCTCAAGTTATGAAACCCACCAGTCAATTTTTGTCCTGTTTTGCAAAGAAACTATAGCCTGTAAAGTTTGAGTTTCACCCATTGTTTTTAGCTTGTTCTTTCCAATACGTTTTATAAATCCTAGTTAGTTTTTCCTGTAAACTCTGTAATGGCGCAGGTGGAAATAGCTCTTGCTCTTACTTGAGTCTATGGCTAGTATTTTCTGTGAAGCCTGTGGTTCTTGGTCGGAATTAATATATTTCTGAGCTTTGGCAGTGGCACAGGTATTTCAAATTCCTTTTGGTGTCGATTACTTTATACTCGAAGCCTAATTTTCAATGTCTTCATTGGCTCTGAGCATTGTGATAGTTACGTGAAATGGCAGCCGATCACTGGAACAGCAATGATGGATAATAGTCTTCAACTGCTGTGTCCATACCATACAAACCACATTATCGTCTCTGTTAACATTATGAAGAACACACTGGAATGTGCACCTCGTCCAGGTGTCTTTGTTGTAACTATAGAAAAAGCAGAGAAAATGACTGAAAAATGATTTTAGAAATGAACTTTGGGGCTATGTGTAGATGAAAAGGAGTATATGATATAGTTCACATTTCAAATTACAGAACCAGTTTGGGATGATCTACAAGAGCAGCTATAGGCATTCATAAATAGAAATACTATTCTAGAGTCCTTGTCCTGGGGTCACAGTTAAGTTTGTTAAAGCAGCGAGGTGTCTTGGTCTACATTGGCTGTCATAACAAAATACCAGAGAATAGGTGGCTTAAAGAAGAGTGACTTATTTTCTCACTTTTATGGAGACAGGAAGTCCTCCTCAAGCTCCCATAGGCTCAGTGCCTGTCAGGGGCTCCTTTCTTGGCCTGCAAATGCCATTTTCTTGCTATACCCTAACACGTGAAAATAGAGAAGTCTCTGGTGTCTTTTGCTTGCCATAAAGGGATTAGCTATATCTGATCAAGACGCCACTCTAATGATTTTATTTTACTTCATCGATCCCCTCAAAGGACTTGTCTCCAATACAGTCCCACAATGGCTTAGAACTTCAATATATAAAATTTTGAGAGACAGAATTCAGTTCATAGTACTTAGGTATGAGACCAAAAGTAAATACCAAAGAGAGAAGTGGAATCCATCAGAAAATAGAGTTGGCGTCCGTGCACACAAATAAAACTGGTCAGGGATGGCTTGGAGATATTTGTCATTCATTTTTGAGGATGGGCAGTGGCTGTACAGTGAGACAGCTGGGGCACTCCGATGTGGCCTCATTCCATACAATGATTTTGAATGGGGAAAATTTTGTAGAGCAGTTTCATTGAATCCATGTCAAAATGATTGTGAAAATTAAGAATTCTAACTTTCTGTTACAAAACATTTCCTTTCCACCTATTCTAGCTCTATTCCATACCTTTCTTACAGGAACATTTTATTTTCTTCTTTACTAATTATTTTATTTTTAAAATTTTAACTGTTTTACTTATATTTTAAATCTTCAACATATTTTAAATTCCTGCAATAATATTTCCTGAAATATATTTGTTCATGGTATTCATTTATGAAAACCTTGATAACCAGTTTATAAAATAAAATTTTTCTCTTTCTTTGGGCCTGTAGCAATCATTTTTGTTTGCTGTCTTTTATGTTTACTTTTCCACTGATTCAGCATCTAATCCTGGCCCATTATATTCAGAAACTGAGCAACCACTTTTAAAAATACAGGCTGTCTACTTTCCAGATGGCTTTGGAAGTGGTCCCAGCATTGCTTTCATTGTCACAATCCACTTCATAATCCCAACATGAATGAGGTCATTAAGGAATGACATTATTTTCAATACTTCCTAAATTATAAATTTTTTTAAAAAAATTCTGTTTTGTTTCTTTGTATAATCATGTCCTAATTTAAGCAGGACATGGTTCTTAAATTACACACACATGTGTTTGCACATGTACATACTGAAACATGCAATGTTACTTGTAATCATAGAACTGGAAGAATTTCTAAGGGTTTATTTGGTTGTGGGTGGTCATGAAGCATGAAAGGCCTCAGAACTATGAAGTACCTAAAGGACAGATGAACAGGAAGAGACCACCAAAAGTCACTCTGCAAATTCAGAAAGGAATTAAGAAAGCACTTAGGAGCTCTTCTGTCTTCTTTACTACTTCAAAAGACTAAACAGAAAGTCGCTGTTGTCTTTTAGAAAAGGAATTATACAATGAGAACCCAAAATGCTCATTTATTTATTCAGTCATGTAGTCACATAGTCAACAAGTATTTATGATACTCATACGATATGTAGTAGTGTACATATTGCACTGGATATGTAGTCACGAAGAAGTTAGATACGGTCCTTGTTCTCATGGAATCAAAATTCTAGTTGGCAAGATAATTGTTAGGCATTTACAGGGGTAATTTTAAATTACCAAATATCATCAGTATAACGAAGAAGTACAGTACATGTTTCTATAAAAGTCTCTATCGGAGGTCATTAGGGGATTTAGAGGATCATGAAATCTTCCTGGGGCTTAAGATCACAATAAACCATTGATGACCTGAGGAAGAATGCTGTGCAGAAAGAGTGTTCCAGGAAGAAGAACCTCATGTGTAATGTCCTTGACACAGGCAAGTTGACAGGACAGAATTATGAAATTGGGAAGGAAAGAAGTGGTCTGTCATTAAAAATTATCCCCTTCCACCAGCAAATCATTTGGGGGCCAAAGTATTTCTCTTTTAAAATCAAATATCTTTGCAAAGTATGGAATCAATTCCATCTTAGGATGAGTTATTTGATAAGTAAATATCACCCTGTAATTTGGTTTGTGAGTAATGTGTTGGTAGAGGGAAGGGATATTGAGCGAGGGCCACATAGGGAACTACGCTGCTTACCTACTCAAAGGTAGCGGACTGGTGTTATGATGGAAACCGTTTAAAGATCCTCTCCCAGTGCCTGGTGATGTTAGGCAACTCAACACATTCAGCAAACAGGTCGAGAATGCATGTTATATTCTAGTTGATGGCTGGTCTCAGAGGTGTTGGCTTGTCTTTTTGCCGTGCCCATATCAGAAATGACAGCAATAGTCACAGAGGCATAAATGAACAGGAATGACAATTAGAGCTGCTCTGGGATGACCTGATCAAGACAAAAGAATAGGAGTTGTTCCTATGCAGAAAGACACTTCCCTAAACAGCACCACCTACTAATGATAGAAACTCAATACAAAGTTCGATGCTATTTTTTGTTTTTTTTCAGCACTGAGGATCAGGCCCAGGGGATCCTCAGCACTGAGGATCAGCTCCACTGCTGAGCGACATCCCCATCCCTTTTTATTTTTACTATCATTATTTTTATTTTGAGACAGGCTCTTACCTGGTTTCCCAGGCTAGCCTCAAACTTGCAGTCCTGCCTCAGTCTCCCAAGTAGCTGTGATTACAGAATGCACCATTGCACTTGTCTCAAAAACTGTTTTTTAAGCTCAGTAGATGAGTTGCTTCTCTGGGAAAGTGAATATATAGTCTTATTTTACTATTTTACTATTTTATTGGGGTGTTTGTATTATAGAATCTGTACATTCGGTAGGCTGCATTACTGTTTGCAATTGTACCTGACACCCCTTCCTTGTAAGTGGTTTATACCTCCCAACCCATTGCCATGGCCTTTACCTGCTTCCTGTAGAGAGTACATATTTTTCCTTTTTGATTTTGGATTTAAGTAGGTAATTGTCTCCGGCCATTAGAATGTGAACGGATATGATTATGCTACAGGCACCCAGAGGCTTTAAATGACATTCTAAGGAATGGCTTTGACACTTCTTTTTTTTTCTCAGACCCCCAAATGGGTTTCCTCCATATGAAACCTCCACCCAAGTTATAGAATAAAAGACTCGCAGAGCTGAGTCAGAGTCTCTGGAGCTGCATCCATCCACTAACTGCTGTATGAAACATCAACAAGATCAAAGTACTTCTTTTTACAAACCCACGAAATTATATGGTTGTTATGTGGCAAAGCTGAATAGTCCAGAATATGATACTTAGGAGGGGAGTACTGTCATAATAAATTACTTAAAATATGTGGCACTGATTTTGGCATCCAGAGAGCTAACAGTGAGGAGTCATATCGGAGGCTGGAAAATTAGTGACACATTTTATACAGTAGTAAGACATTTAGTAAAACACCTCAGGTTCCTTGTAGGCAAACATGGATATACAGTACTACACTTAAGGCTTCCCGGAGGAAGGATCTGAAATGTTACTGTTGCAGTTTGGTTGTTAGAAACAGCATTTGGTAAGGAAGGGAATGAGAAGTAAGTGACCACCATAGGGGTCATGGCCAAGGAAATCAAAGCTTGAGAAACTACAGGACTTGTGGGGCTGGAAAATCAAACTTCTTCTCATCTCTAACTGGTTAAGATAAATGTTTTGAGCCACAAAGGCTAATTATGACTAAGATTAAGACTCATTTAAGAGATAGAAATCTCGATTAATGGCCAGTGAACAAAAGCTTTTGATTGAATTAATGTGTCTAGATAAATAATTTCATTTGCACAAAACAGCAAGAAAAATACACCGAAGGCAGGACCTCGTGAAGCCTGATAAGTGCAAATATTTATGCTTAAGTTCAGAGAGCTTAAAGATTTGTGAATGAAGAGAGAGTCAATTAGTACACCGAGTAGAACAGATCAAGTGATTATTAATAAAAAAGAAAAAGAAAAGGTATCTATACATAATGGAATACTCTTCAGCTATAAAAAAAATGACAAACTAGAGTCATTTGTAGGAAAATGGATGGACCTGGAAAAATATAATGTTAAGTGAAATAAACCAGACTCGCACGCTGGAATACTGCATGGTATCCCTCATTTAGTGAGGTAAAATACAAACAAAAGAAAAGAGTAAACAATGGATACAAAAAGACGAAGTGTTAGATATAAGCTAATAGACAAAGGGTTGAGGGGAACAAGAAGAGGGCAAAGGGGTAGGGGAAGGGGAATCCAGAGTAATAATGATATCTTAAAAATAAGAACCTAATAACCCAAATTTAAATCAGCGACACGTACACTGGGTACTATAGTAACTTTATATAGTAGTGACTTACTGCTGTATGTAGGTGGTTGTTTACATTGCTCACTGTCATAAGCAAAAGGTACAATTAATTGTGGTCTGTAAGCTTGTGTAATGGCCTGTAAGTTTGTGTAATTTTGGATAAATTTTAATAAAAATCAAAAAAAAAGAAAAGTTAAAAGTTTAAAAGCAATTTTAATAGCAGGTATTACCAGCCCGAAAGAGAAGAATATCTGGCTCTTTTGTAGTTTAAAATTTCAGTGGATTCCAAACTTTCTGTGAGTAAAAAGCAAACTAAAAAAATCAAGCAGCCCAAGAAAGGCATATTTTAAAATTCTCTCATCAGATTTGGCCAATGAGGGTAAAGAAAAGAGGAAAAGGGGGGCTGTAGTCAAGTAACCTTCTGAGAAAATTCTCAGAGAATTTTCCAGGCTGTAGACCCCTAAAAAGTCTCTTATTCGATATGTTTCCCCATCCCCAATACCTTCATATTTGCCCAGTGGAATTTCAGAGCTGCTGTAAACCCAGGAGTCCTGGGTGTTCTCACCATGTTCAAATGTCTGGATTAAGAGGAGTTGTTTGGATTTGGTAAAAATAGTAAGATTGAGATCTCCAAGGTTGCTGTTCTAAGTGATTGAAACTTTTAGGATGTCTTCATTGTGGCATGAGTAGATTATATGTACAGAAGTGTATAGAGCAGTAAGTATCTGAGGTAGAGTGTATTTATGTTTCTCACTTCCTCCTTCCAAGCAAGTGGGTGATACAACACTGCTGATTGCTGTGTGACTTCCTTGCTACTCTGGGAAGAGTGTTCACCTTCCCTTTGTACTTCAGCTATGTGCTTACTTTGTCCAGTGGAAGTTGATATGCAAAGTATGATTGAAAAATATGGTGAATGTTTAAATTTTAAAAATTTATTACAGTAAAAACACATTGCCATGAATCCCCTTCAAAATACTCCCCCTCACTTCAAGAACATTAACCCATCATTCATTTTTTATTTTTTTACCAAGACCATGTATTGGTACATTGTATACATAACAATCACATTCATCATGTTTATTTTGTACCTGTACATGATATATCTTGGTTCCCCCCCACCATCGCTCCCTTTTGCTCCCCCTTCCCTATTTATAACAAGTTTATTTACATTTTTACATTTTTACTTTTCCCTTTTTCTTTTTCCCTTCCTTCTTTTCCCCCTTCTCCCTATCTAGTTCTCCTCTCTTGTGAATATTATCTTCCTTTTATGTAATATCTATTATACCTCTTTGTCCTTATTTACACTTATGGTTTCTCATATCAGAGAAACAATTTGATGTGTACTCCTGAGTGTCTGATTTATTTCTAAGAGTATGTTCTCAAGGTGCATCCACTTACCTACAAATGTCTCCAGTTTATCCTTTTTATGGCAGAGTAGTACTCCATTGTGTAGAAAAACCACATCTTCTTTAGCCATTCATTGGTTGTTGGGCATTTAGGTTGTTTCCAAGAATTAGCTATTACAAATTGTGTTGCTATGAACATGGTTGTGTATATATCGCTGTGGTATGATGATTTTAATTTTTATGGGAAGATACCTAGCAGAGGAATAGCTGGGTCAAATGGAACCTCTAGTTGTAGTTTTTTAAGGAATCTCCACCCTGATTTCCACAGTGGTTGAACCAGTCTACATTCCCACCAACAGTGCAGGAGGGTACCTTTTTTCTGGCAGCCCCGCCAGTGTTTGTTATTGGTTGATAATAGCTGTTCTTTCTGGAGTGCGATTAACCCATCATTCTTGATACCTTCTGCAGCAGCTCTGGAAGTCCTCTGTCATGTGTGTCTTCAGTGGCTCTGCTGCGATGGCCTTGGTGTCTTCAATCAGTTCAAAATGTTTACCTTTCACAGCGATTTTTACTTTGGGACATGGTTGCCAGATCTGGTGAAAAAGATGAGTGAAGCACAGTGTAATGTTATAGGAGCCTGTCTTTCTGTTGAACAGCAGTTGGCAGCAGCATTCATCTACTTTTGAACACACCTGGTAAAGATACTCATGCGAGAAGACCTCCAGAAGTGCTTCAGAAAGTGGCAAGAATATTAGCATATGAAGTTAGCCAATTTTTCCAGCACCATTTGTTAAATAGGCTGTCCTTCTTCCAGTGAGGGTGTTTGGCTTCTTTGTCAAAGATGAGGTATTTGAGTGTGCCTGGGGTTGTTTCTGTATCCTCCAATCTATTCCATTGATCCTCAGGTCTGTCTTTTTGCCAGTACCATGCTGTCTTTAATACTGTAGCTTTATAGTAAAGTTTTATGTCTGGGACTGTGATGCCCCCTGCTTTTCCCCTGTTGCTTAGGATCGTTTTTGCTATTCTTGGTCTCTTGTGGTTCCAGATGAAATTCATGATTGTCTTCTCTAATTCTTTGAAGTATGTTAGTGGTATCTTGATTGGAATTGCATTAAATCTGTATAGTAGTTTAGGAAGTATAGCCATTTTTCACGATGTTGGTTCTTCCTACCCAGGAACATGGGATGTCCTTCCATTTTTTGATATCCTTTTCAATTTCTTTTTTTAGGGTGCTGTAGTTTTCAATGTAAAGGTCTTTTACTTCTTTTGTTAGATAGATTCCTAAGTATTTCATTCTTTTGTGTGCAATTGTGAAAGGTATATCTTTTTTATTTCTTTTTCGGTGGGTGTATTGTTTGTGTATAGGAATGCTATTGACTTTTGTGTGTTGATTTTGTATCCAGCAACACAACTGAATTTAGTTATTAAATCCAGTAGTTTTTTGGTGGAGTTTTTTGGGTCTTCTATGTAGAGTATCATGTCATCTGCAAACAACGATAGTTTCACTTCTTCCTTTCCTATCTTTATTCCTTTTATTTCTTTCTCTTGTCTAATTGCTCTGGCTAATGTTTCTAGAACTATGTTGAATAACAGTGGTGACAATGGGCACCCTTGTCTTGTTCCAGATTTTAGTGTGAAAGCTTCTAGTTTCTGGCCATTTAGTGTAATGTTGGCCGTTGGTTTGT
>PVJO010030358.1:0-15582 GCA_004026905.1 Hystrix cristata | reverse complement strand
GCCTTCTCTCTGATGCATTCATCCATCCAAACATGGCCTCCCCTTTAACCCCAGCCCCAGTCCCACCTCCCTCAGGAAGCTTCTCCAAGGATCATGCCCAAGGATCACACATGGTCTCCTGTGTGCCATACATAGTGCCAGGCACCAGGGGCACGGGGGTAGATAGGATAGTCACGCATCAGTGAGTTTCACCTTCCCCACAAGGGGGCCAGCCCTCCCGGGATGGAGACTTTGCCCCCTTCCAAGTCCTCCCCTCCTCCCTTGGGGATTGGCCAAGTCCTCAGGCCAAAGGACAGAGTCTATGACTAGGGATGCCAGTCAGGGGCTGAGAGACGTTCTCAGGAGCAACCTTGGGCCGATGCCCTTCTTCCCTGACTAGGGGCCAGTGTCCATCTGAGTGAGGGGTGCGGCCAGCTCGACGATGCTTTGCCTGGGGAGATTTTACCTCAACTGCAGCCCAACTGCTGCCAAACTCCTGGGGGTTGGTTAACTCTAGATTCTCCGGGGTCCGCATCTCATTGATGGTTTTTAAGTCAAAATTCCCACAGAGGCCTGCTAGCTGGCCCTGAAAGGAGATGGCACCAGGTCAGCGCAGGCATGCCAGGGGTGAGCACAAGCATGGGGGGTCAGCGTGAGCCTCAGAGTCTACCGTGGACCCAGAAGCAACTGCTGGGCTCGCAGTTTGAAGAGGGATGGGGCAGTGTCAGGGGAGAAGCAGCACAGAATGGGGTAGGGGTGGATTGGACAAAGGCAGGCTCTTCTTGGCTCCTCAGAGAGGGACAGCTGGCCCAAGGACACCGAGCAGCTTGCCATATGCTCTGCCCACGTGACTACCTGCCACTGAGGCCCAGCCTGCACGTGCACGGTGGTTCTCTGGTCCCATAGGAGGGTGATGTGCTCCTGGGGGAAATGCACCAACGTGAAGAACCCTGCTCGCCACGTGCGCACCTCCTGCTTCTCGTCCAGGAAGCTCTCAGGACTCTAGAGGGACAGGTGGGCAGTCTTAAGGCCTGCGTGCCCCCGATACTGGGTCAGCTACAAATCTCTGCCCGATTCCAGGGCTTCACCAATGCTTCTGCCTCCCTTGTGCCGTGACATCCATTTCTCTGTGCCTAATCCCAGCCGAGAAATTCAGCCTGAGCCCTGACAAGGTGACACCACAGTCCTTAGCCCTCTCCTTCCCCAGCCCCTTGGCACGCTGTCCGTTGTCTACACGACCCTCACTAGCACGGGACCTTACAGGAGTTCCCGAGTCATCATCAAAGATGATGAGCGAGTTCCCGACGTTGATGGAAATAAGTTTCCTGCAGATGATGCCAGAGCTGTAGCAGTTCACATTTTCTACAATCACAGAGAAGCTGAAATCCGATGTGCTCTGAGGAGAAGAAAAGCGAATCCAGTAAAACCAGGGCGAGAAGAGATCTTTTTTTTTTTTTTTTTTTTTTTTTTTTTTTGTGGTGCCAGGGATCGAACTCAGGCCCTTGTGCTTACAAGGCAAACACTCTAATCACTGAGCTAAATCCCCAGCCCGTGAGAAGAGATCTTGCTGACAGCACAGAGGTGGAAGGATGTGGACTTTGAAGTGATTTTCAGTCTGCTTCCTATTAGCTGTGTGACTTTGAGCTACTTTCTTTGGTTCTCTGACGGTTTCGGTTTCTGGGTGCCTAGTATGGTGTTTAGCATAGAGCGACTCTCCCAAAAGTACGTGATTAATGGGTGAGTTACGCAATTGATATAATAGAGACAATTGCTGTAGACGGGGACACCACCCTACCTACACTCTTGATGTGAGCCTCTTTTGGAGGGCTGTCTGCCAGCCCTGAACAACATTTTAAAGGATATAACTTTTTGCTCAGTAATTCTACTTCTAAGAATCTAGAAGTACGTCCCCACAAGCAGTTGCTTCAGTATTTAAATACTGGAAACAACCTATAGGCCCAGCCATGGGATATAATAAAACAAACTAGAGCATATTCTTTCTATAGAATATGCTATTCAGCTGTTAAAAAGAAAAAAAGTATATACTGACAATGCGAGATAATGCCCAAGGTATACTTTTAAATGAAAAAAAAAAGGGGGAAATGCAGAACCCTATTCATATAAAATGTGTGCACACATGAGTGTGTGTGTGTGTGTGCATGTGTGATGGAAAATGGTTTTGCAGGATCCATCCCTGTTGGAGAGGTTATGCAGCAGGGGATAGGCACAGAAGAGATGTGAAGGAGGATACTTGCTTTTAAAATATCCTGCTATTTTTTTTTAAATTTTAGTGACAAGCATGCAATACTTTTGAAATTTTAAAAAATAAGATGCAGTCAATAATCATCTTGGGGATTTATAGGAATTATGTGAAAGACCCCAGTACAATGCCTGTCCACAGACAAACCTCTTGCATAAAAGGTTCTGTCATTGTTATTATTGCTATTGCTCTTGTATGGTGAGATGAGTGGGCCTTAGCAAAACCAAGTTTCCCCGGTATGCCCGGCACTGTCCCGTGTGCACTGCTGGTGCCCCTCTCTCCTTCTGAGGGCTCCTGCCTTCACTGTGTCACCCCCATCACCATTCCTCTTCCTCTAGGTGAGCCAAGGACTGTAAGATGTGAATCCACAACAGTGCTAACTCTCCAGCTGCCATGGACTAACTGTGTGACCTTTGGCGAGTTCCTTAACTTCCCAAGTTGTCCATCTGTAATCCAGCCTTGTAGGTCGCTGTGAGATTAAGTGAAAGAATCCATAAAATATGCCTCAGTAGACCATCAGGCATATACTGTGATAAAAGTTCAAAAACCATTAGCTCTTTCTCCTACAGACAGCAAAAATGCAAAACCTCTGGACCCAACAGTGCAAGTTATGGCAGTGGGTGAACAGGCAGTGGGGTTCCCTCCCAGCAGGGCTCAGAGCCCCCTCCCACTCAGTCACGTACCAAAGTGGAGACCAGAGCGCCAAGGTGCATGGACAGGTCCCTGGCCCCTGTAGCTGTGGGTCCCCCTGGAGCCAGCTGGGCAGACACATCCGGGAACTCACCTTGACCAGGTGCACTTTGCAGGCCCCCACGAAGTCGAATGGGAGCCCATCAAAGGTGCGGTAATGACGGTCGCCGTATGCGGTGCACGTGGCGGCACAGGGGTACAGGGTGCACTGGAATGAGCCCTGCCGGCAGATGCTGAAACACAAACGCCCAGACCAGCTCGCAGGCCACCCCCGCCTCATAACCGAATCCCGGGACAGAGCCTCTGCTTGCTGAATGCACCCCGTGTGCCCTGGGGTGAGGGGTCAACAGACATCACCAACCCCCAACAGGAAGCTGGAGGGTGTGACAGTGACCCCCATTTTACGCAGGAGACATGGGACTCGGAGGGGCTGAGGACACCCAGCCAATAAGTAATAGAGCTGAGATTCAACCCAGGTCTGACTCCAAAGTGCATACTCTTCTCACTCCATTTCTTCATCCAACAAATATTAGGTGCCTACAATATCCCAAGCATTCTTTCTTCCAGGAGTTTGAGATATATCAGTGAACAAAACAACAAAATGAACAAATGAAGATGCCTTTTCTAGAAGATGAAGGATATACACTGAAAAATGTTAAAGTATTTAGTATGAGTAAGTAATAGAATGTGTTGAATAGTGTGCTCCCCGTGCACGATGAAGGGAACTGGGAATGGTTGTGGGAAGGGGTTGTGATTTTGAACAGGGCGGTCAGGGCACAAGTAAGCAGAGACCTAAAGGAAGTGGAAGAGTTAAAGGAAGTAGACATCTCAAAGGAGAGCATTCTGGGAAGACGCCCTGAGGAATGCTCAGGAGGTAACATGGCTAGAATGGATGGCACATGGGCAAGACAGTAGAAGGAACTGAGAGAGGTGACGGACAGCCAGATGACACAGGTCCAGGAAGGGCCTGTATGAATGTCACCTTTTACTAGGAATGAAAGAAGTCTCTGGAGGTCGTGATCATGGGAATGACAAGACTGATTTGTGTTCTGCTCTGGCTGCTGCATTGAGCCTAAGGTGAAGGGGCCTGAGGAAGCAGAAAGACCAGTTGGGGAGAAACTGCAGCAAATCAGGGAAGAGACAGACAACAGGTGAGTCCCAGTGCCAGGGGCTTCCTGCTCACCTTAGACCACCCCTGACTGGTTCTTAACATTGGGATGGTGAGTGAGTTTGCTCTCTAACATCAGGGAACCGGTTTATTATTTCTCACCCCCTCCCCAGGGCTTTCTCCATGAGAAGACTGAGTCCCTACCTAACATCTACCCCTGCTGCTTGACCCAGCAGAGGCTCTGCACAACCAGACCCAGGCCTGTTTCTATGGAACCCAGTCTAGATGCACATACTCCCACATGTGAATACTTACATTACTGAACATAGTGTGCAAATACACTCACATACGAATTCACTTTTGTATACAAGCTTGCATTCGTAGGCAAAAAAACAAATGCACACTTACACATACACATATGTTCACTCACACATGGGCACAAGTATGTATATCTAATGCACACACATATTCACATGCTTTGTACCTACATCTCCAGACACACCCAATAGATAATGTATATGCACACAAATATGTATAATCACACCTATATATACACACAAATATCTAATTGTATATATTTACGAACATATTCAGATTTATGAATGTCTGTCTTTTTATATACATTCACGTACATGCGTGTTCATCTATGCAGTTTGCACGTTTTAGATTTGTGCCCACACTTACACGTTCATTTAAATATGCAAACACATTGCCACACTTATGCAAGTACACACATTCCTAGACATGATTGAACAAACTTAAATTCATCTAAGTAGTCAACAAAAGTACTCCAAAATATTATTTTATATACATACACTGTATACGTACATGAACCCTTACGAAACATACAAACATGCAACGTGAATATAAACCCAGTAGAAGGGGAGTGCTAGACTAAACTCATGATAACACATTTCATGCCCGTACCCTTCTTAGTAAAGAGCAAAGCCTGCTCAGGGTCTGCACTTACCAGGTATGGCAGGGAGACATCACCTGGTCCCCTGGGAAATACTCCTTCCCCTTCCAAGTGCATGGGCACTCCTCTGGCAGGAAACATGCATCCCCATGCCTGAGCAAGCTGTAAGGACACAGCAAGCAAGGGATCAGGAGAGCACTCTTCCAACCTCTGCCCTTTGTGGAAAATTGCGCATCACGTGGGTGCCCTGGGGTGGTTCTCAGCATTGATCCTAGAAGAGGCTGACTGTGTACCACTCCCATCCTGCTGCTTCCCGGTGAAGTTGAAGCACCTTGGTAAGTGGAAAAACCAGAGACATCTTGACCCAGTTCAGAAGTCTCTGCCATCCATTGAGTAGTAAGGCGCAGCTCTACCAGCCACAGCTTCCCTGGTCAGGAAGAAGCCGGCTGTCATTTAGGCACTAAGGTATAAACTAATACACAGACCACAGTCATGGGCACTAGCCCGCCTACCCAAGTTGTTCGTGGAGTTCTCAGACGGCAGCCCCAGAGCCACAGGGCCACCACCTTCCAATCTGGTTTCCATGAAATCTGACCCACTCTAGGCAGGACCCAAGGACTTCTCAGGCAATTTGTTGCAATCCTCAGGGTGCAATTTCAGACCACGTCCAGGCATCATCAGAGTACAATTTGGGGCAAGGGTAAGAATACAAACTTTGGCAATAAGCAAATTTTAGTTTAAATCCGGGATCTGCATAGGACAAGCTATTTAACCTTCTTATTTTCTTTTTCTTTTTTTTCTTTTCTTTTTTTTTTTTTTTTTTTTTTTTTTTTGGTGCCGGGGATCGAACTCAGGGCCTTGTGCTTGCAAGACATGCACTCTAACCACTGAGCTAAATCTCCAGCCTTTATTTTATTTTTCAAAGGAAAATAAGTACATAGTTTTAAAAGGCAAAGAGAAAGATTACTACAGCGACTCTGGAAAAAATCTCTTCTTAGTTCCTCTCTGTATCCAGATTTTCTGC
Source organism: Hystrix cristata (assembly GCA_004026905.1). NCBI lineage: Eukaryota > Metazoa > Chordata > Mammalia > Rodentia > Hystricidae > Hystrix > Hystrix cristata. The sequence continues at coordinate 9,605 of PVJO010030358.1, read as the reverse complement.
CTGGAAGCAGTTTCTGGACTATAGTGCAGAAAGATGAAATTTAAGTACAGAACAGTGTGTCTCTCGGCAGAAGAGACAAACTGGAGTTCAGGCTTCTGAGGTGGCTCCAGGTCAGAATGCAAAATAGGAGGGATCTTCTCAGAGAAAGAAGTCCGGGATTGTGCATAGATGCTACATGAAGTCTTGGACCAAATACTAAATTGGCCATAAGCAAGGAAAGGTTTCTGAAGGCTTGGCATGAAACAGCTACTGAGCAGGTGTGAGATAAACGGAGATATCTGAAACAATGCAGTGCCGGGAGATGTCAAGATTACGACCAGCTAAGACGGAAAGAGTTCCCTTAACACCCCAGGCTTTGGGAATAGAGATACTGCAGGAAAACTAACAAAGCTCAAACACATCTTGAAATGAGCAAGTTAATGAACCAGTAAATTAACTGCCTACTGTGTCAAAACAGCATTCAATAAAGTCAACACAGTGCAGCACACAACAATGTTCATAATGTTCAGTACCTAATAAAAATTTCTACGTTTAAGAAGAAATGTGACTTGCAACTAAGAGAAAAAATCAGTCAATAAATACAACAGATCCAAAAATGATATACATAATAGAATTACCACACACATGCATTTAAGCATTAAAGGGGAGGAAGAGACAATGAGTGAACTGCATGAGAATCTCAGGAGTTTAAGAACTATTTTTAAAAAGGAAATTCTGTAAAACATAACATTAGTAAATATTTTGCTGAAAAGGCATAACAGAAAACTAAACACTTAAGAAGCAAAGATTAGTAACCTTGAAGCAGGATGAAAGAAACAGTCCGATCTGAAGAAGAAAGTCCAGGGAGATAAATAGGATTTCTGAATTTATGAGATAGTATTAGTACTGTAATAGAAGTACAATTGGCATCCTAGAGAAAACAATGGGGTGGTAAAAATATTTTGATAAAACTCCATGAACTTCAAGTACAATACACACACACACGCACACACACAACATAGGCACATGATAGTCAAATTATTGACAGTTCAAAATGCTCAAAATGCCAGCATACATTACATAACAATAATGATAAAAATTAAACTAGTAAAAGAAAAAATTGCTAACCTAGAATTATGTGTTATAAAAAAAACAATAAAATTGACAAATCCCTGGCTAGAATGAAAAATAGAGAAAAACTCAAATTACCACCATCAAGAAAAAAGAGGGGATATAACTACAGATCCTACAGACATTAAGAGGAAAACAAGAGAATAGTATTAGAGTGTTAAACTAATAAATGTGACAATTTATATGGGATGGACGAATTCCCTAAAAGATCCAAACTATGAAAGTTCATCAAAGAGGAATAGAAATTTGGATAGCCCTCTTCTATTAGAGAAATTGAATTTAAAGTTAAAAACTTCTATAGACTGGTAAATTTTATCAAGCATTTAAGAAAGAAATAATATCAATTCTAAGCAAACTCAAAAAACTTGAGGAGATAATACTTCCCAATGCATTGTATAAGGCCAACACTACTCTGATACCAAAATCAGACAGAGACATTTCAAGTAAAGAAAATCACAGACCAAAATCTCCTATGAACATAGAATATTAAAAAATACATGCCTGAGTTTATTCCAAGAATGCAAATTTGGCTCAATATTAGAAAATCGATTTACATAATTTGCCAAATTAACAAAATAAAGAGAAAACATCATTCAATACCCAATTATTACAAAAACTCTCAGCATACTAGTAATAAACCTGGTAAAGAGCATCTATAAAAAAAGGTTATGGCGAATATTATCACTAATGGTGAAAGACTGATTGCTCCACCCTAAAATAAAGAGAAAAGCAACAATTTTCACTCCTACCATTTCTATTGGAAAGTGTATTATAGGTAATATCCAGGACAACAAGGCAAGGGGGAAAAGTGTAAAGATTAGAAATAAAGAAGAAAAATCATTTTTATTCACAGATGGCATGATCATGCACCAAAATCCTAAGGAAGCTACAAAAAGGCCACTACAACTAAGCAAATGAATTTAGCAAAATTACAGAATACCAGCTTAGTACATAAAAGTGAATTGTATTTCTATAGTCCCACAATGACCAAAAACTTAATACAAATATTTATAATATCAACTAATGATGAATAAATTCAATGACAAAATGCCAAACCTTATATGAAAACTAGGCAATATCAATGAGAGAAATGAAAAAAAGACCCAATAAATGGAGAAATAATATCATCCTTGTGCATTATAGCTCACTGATGTTGGCAGTGCTCCCCTCCAATGACCTGTAGAGTTACACCAACTCAATTAAAATCCCATAGGCTAATTTTCATAGAAACTGACAAGTTAAACTAGGCATGGTGGCACATGCCTATAATCTCAACACTCTGGGAGGCTAAGGCAGGAGGATCGCAAGTTCAAGCCCGGCCTGGGTAACTCAGAGACTTACTGAGACCCTGTCTCAGAATTAATTAACTAACCAATTAATTAATTAACTAAAAGGTTGGAGATGTAGTCCAGTGCAAAGGCTATGGGTTCAACCCTCAGTACCACAAAAAAGGGAAGGAAGGAAAATTGACAAGCTGATTCTGAATTTACATGGAAATCTGAAGGGTCAAACAAAGTTGGAGGCCTGTGACTTCCAGATTTCAAGGCCAACTGTAAAGCTTTAGAAATCAAGATAGGGTGATACTGACCCAAAGAAACTCCAATTTAAGTGGGACCCATTGTTTTGTTTGGAAAAGTCAAAATGTCAGGTTTTGTTTTGCTTTGTTTGTTTCTTGGCATGACCTGTTTTCAAGAGAAGACTCTCCTCTCATCTCTAGTCTGGGAGGCAAGTCTCCATGCCACTGTCCTGGGAACCAAGCCAGGGTAGTGCTTAGCCTCTGTTGCCGTCTGCATCATACCCTTCTTAGTGCCTCTAGATCGACGTGTCTGACTTGGTTTCTTACCACCTTTCCCCATCAGACAAGCTAGGACTGGGGTCAGGAAGGGACCTGAAAGTTTAGCTGCTCCTTACAGACTTGCACCTCATCTTCCTGTCTTCCTCCCACCACTTCCTTTAAGATGCCTGCCGCTGGGCTCTGGAGGCTCCTGCAATTGTTTCCATTTTCCATATCACAGTGTAGTCTGCTTCTCTCCGGCCTTTTCTGCAAGCACCAGCTGCCAGTCTGTTCTCTGCAAGGTCAGCTGGCCTCTTCAACAGGTATTGCCCCATCCTGCGCCATCATCACCTCCACTCCTTTCTCTTCCTCCCTGAGAATTTGTACATTTTAATTCCATTGTCCACATTTCATTGTGGTTGTGGGAGGAAGCAGAAAAATAGCATGTGTTTAATCCACTCTATTTTACCTGAAGCCACTTAACCTTTGTAAGCCTGTTTATCCACACAGAAAATGTGGACAAAGGTATCTTCCTCCAAGGTCATTATGAGAATCTAATTATAGACCTGGGCACAGTGCCCAGAAGCAAGTAGATACACAATAAATATTGGTCCCTTGCTCCTTTTTCCCCTCACAGTTATGTAGGACACCAGCAGCAGGCTGGCTGGTAGCCTTAGCCCCGACTCTAGCCACTTTCTGAGGTGTCTTCCCTGTTACCTACCAGCTCCCACTCCCTCCTCGTCCTCAGCAGACCTGCCATGTGCTCGCCACATGGGACTTGTGACTGCAGCCTCTTCCTCCAGTTGCCCTCAATTTGTAGAACATCCTCTCCTTACCTTTCTAGGGGATCTGCTCGTTCCAGGTTTCCCTCAGGGGTATACTTGCAAACGCATGGGATCCAGTTGAGGAAAGAGAAGGTTGTCTGCTCACACAGAGTGTTTACTATGTACTTTTACAGAAGAGAGAATGGAAACTCACTCTGGGTAGTTAACTACCCCACCTACTATGCAGTAGAGGCGCCATTCAAGGCTGACTTCAAAATCTGTGCTCATAAGCACTGTGCTTCTTGGTTAGGTGGCCCCAGGACCTCAGAATCAGCACTCAGAGACAAAGAAATGTCAAGTGGCACAGACAGCCCCAACGCTTGCAATGGCCGCAGTGTCCTTTGGAGCAATGTACAGCCCCCAACGATTCCTGCATCCACCAGAGGTGACCTCCAGAGGGTCCTCACCTGGAGTTAGTGAGCAAGTTACTAGGCATCTATGGGAGTCCCTTCCAGCAAGAGAACATTCCAGGGTGGTGGGAAATGCCTGCCCTTCCCTTGCTAACGGAGTCTGGGACAACTCCTCTTTGGTGAGCCCCTGTGGAATGTGCATAGATAGATTCTTTAGAGGGCATTGGGCATGGCTCTCAATTAATCATGGACAGAACCAAGTCCAAGGGCCAGTCCTCCCTGCCGCCATGTTCCTGACCCCAGAGCCTTGGCTTTTTCTGACCTCAGGTCAAGGTGAGCTTGTATACACGGGATGGTGTCCCAGGAGGCCTTCTGTGACAAACACACTCTTCACAAGGTCTAGGGCCTAAGTGGCAGCAGGAGGTCAGGCCTAGGATCCCATGCAGGTTCGCTGTGGATGCCCTGGCCCAGGAAGAGATGCAATCCACATTGTGACCTCTGTGTAGAGGACCAAACCCCCGACCTTACAGAACCCGCCCGCTCCGGACAAGGGACAGGTTTTTCAATAAGGAGACTTGGGGTTTGAGTCATGGTTCCTTGGGCAGACTACCTCCCTCCATCCTCCCCCTAGTCTGTCTCTTCCTCTGCAAAATGAGAATAAGGATCTGCCCCTCTTCTTTCCCATAGTTATTCTAAGATTAAGAACATAACAACATCAAAGTGTCCTACAGACAGCAAAGCACTGTCCCCTCTCCTCATCCTAGAAGTCCTGACCTTCACCTCATTTCCCTTGGTTGCCAGGCCTATGCCAGGACTCCTAGCTGACCGCTGACCTCGTCATAGGCTAAAGGGCACAACCCCTGGTGCTGCCAAGGCATGGGATGCCCAGCTGTCTCTTTGGCCCAAACCTGGGAATGAGCACTATTTGGCAGAGCTGGCTGTGGGCCCTCAGCCACCTGTGTATACAGAGCACACAGGAAGTACACCCTCAAGACTCAACTCCTGGAGCTCTCACAGAGTGCAAAGGGCAGCGTCTGGGAATCTGGAAGGGAGATTCTTCCCACTGGATGGAGCCTTTCTTGGTTGCTCAGAGGCACTAGCCCTTTACCTAAGGTCTCTGTTTAGAACTGTGCCGGGGAAGAGTTGGGGGACCGAAATATGGGCTCCCTTGCAGGGCCTTTAACCCATCTGGTCTCTCTGGAGAGGCTCCTAAATCAAGGCTCCCACTCTGGAACTTTGCTTAATCCACATGTTACAGTGTAGGCATTGTGATCGTTTCCATTTTCCAAGTGAAAAACAGCGTCTGAGAGCCTTGGTGCCTCCCTCAGTGAAGGTAACCAGAGAAGAACACAGCCAGACAGAATCCCTCCCAGGTCGGGCCCCCAAGCTTCTGCTTTTTCCCAGCTTCCCCACTGGTATCGTGGCTGCCCTGGGCTGGCGCCTCCCTGCAAGCCCTCCACCCCATGATCTGCCAGCCTTCAGGCGAGAGAGACTATGGCAACATGGGTCCATACCCCTGAGGACAGGCACAGCCTGACAGGCAGGGACCGCGGGTTGTCACACTCAGATTCAGCAGCTGCTGCTCACACGTCCTCTCCCTGCTCAGCTTGGGGTCTGCATGGAGGTCACTGCAGTTCACGAAGACCTGGCCCACCGGGCAGGTTGCGGCTGGAAGAAAAGAGGAGACTGCTGCAGACCTGGGCCTAGGCTTATTCTGTGGGGGGGACCAGGGAGGCCTGGGATACAGCCAGACGAGACAAGGAGAGGTGGGCGATTCCTGGGGCTTTGCTTGGGTTCCCATATGAATGCCACAGGGGGGAAGAGGAACACTACCAAGACCCATTACTGGACATGTCCTCCACACCAGGTGCTGCTCCAGGCGCTGCCTGGGCACTATCTTATTTAATCCTGAAACCACTCTGCAGGGTATTATTATCCGCCTCCCCTTTCCCATATAATGGAGCAAAGTCACTTCTGCCTTCAAAGGGTGTCATGGAGTAAGAGGAAAGGCCCCAGAGGGACCAGGAGAGGAGCCAGAAAGAGGACAGCCATGCAGCATGACAGAGTGGCCAGAGGACTTTAACAACAGGGACAGTCAACTGACTATCACCTCTGCTTCTGTAACACAAACCCATCCTCCTTCTCTCTCTTCCTTCTCTCTCTCTCTCTCTCTCTCTCTCTCTCTCTCTCTGCCATGCACATTTACACTTTCTATGAGTGATCTTTTTAGGAAAATCAATAAAAAACAGCTGAGGTCTATGCCTAGACTAGGATGGGGCAGAGAGAAAGGAATAGCCATGTCCCAAATGAGCAGAAATCCAAAACCAATGTGACCAAGAGAAAAGCACATTCAGGAATATAGATACAACATGGGAGAGGATGTAGGAACATAGGTTATCTACAAAAGAGGAGATGAAGGCTCGAAGAGGCGATGTGCACTACCCAGGGCTGCACGGCTAGTGAGGGCCTGCCAGGATTTGAACTCATACTGCCTAAACCTCAAATCCTTTTTTTTTTTTTTTTTTTTTTGATGCTGGGGACTGAATTCAAGGTCTCGTACTTGCTAGGCAAGCACTCTAACCACTGAACTAAATCCCCAGCCCTCAAATCCCTCTTTCAACCATCTGACTAATTATCCTCCGGCCCTCTCTATGCTGATCCACATCCTTAGTAGGGCCATTCACTGCAGGAAGCCCTCCCAAAATGAAGCAACACCCATGCTCTACCCTGCCTCAAAGCCCCCCACAGGCTGACCCACCACCGTTCCACTCCCAAGCCACTCCTGTGTGGTCTGGGAGTCTCAGAGGCCCAGGCTGTACCCCTACTCTGTGAACACATGTCCAGTATTAGGCAGGGCAGCACTAGCGTTACTAAACACTTAATGCTCAGACTGAGAAGATCCAGGGCCCAGGGGAGGTCGACACTGTCCAGATACCCCAGGTGTTCACAGTGGGGCTGTGGTGGGGACAGGGCTTCTGGGTGCCACCCTCCACCCAGAGGGCACGGAGCACAGAAGGCCCATGCTAGGGAAGAGCTGGAGTGGGCTCTCCCCACTCTGATCGGCCCTCCAGCCCCCTACTCTCTCTTCCATGGGAGCCCCAGTCACACTTACCTGGGCCTCTGCTGTCACAGCTCATGACTCCATCTTTGCAGTGGCTGCAGAGAGGTAGACACTGGGGTTAACTGACCCACTCACTGCAGGACCTGCACAGCCCATGTCACCATACCCAGGTCACTGCAAGTTTCCCACAGACAACCCCACTTGCTATCCTCCATCCCCTGCACATTGAGTATAGAGAGCAGCTGTCACTTCATGGAAAGTTCCATTCAGCTATGTTGTCTGCAGTCAGCAGCTTCCATTTAAAAAAAGGACAATGAGGCCAGTGCTCAGGGAGCTCACCAGTGGCCCAGGGATGGGATGTCACTGTCCCCAGGGGGATAGTCCACTCCTTGAAAGTGGCAGGAGCACTGGTTCCTACAAAAAACAGGAACAGAGAAAAGTAAGCAGACTCAGGACCTGGGTAGAGACTACCAAGGACAGAGAGCCCACCCTCAGCCAGCAGGGGACACAAGGACACACAGAGAAGGAATGGTACCTACTGTGACATGTGACGTGGGAGGGAGAAAGCCCATCTGGCACCAGGGACAGAGGTTAGGACTGGGTCTCAGATTCAGGGCCATCACTGAGCTTAGCTAAGGACAGCCCCACTGGTCCATCCCCCGCAAAGCCAGCCCCACTTGGTCAGAGGACAGGAGAGGTGGTAAGTACAGGACTTCGCCTCCAGACCCCAGGCCATATTGGAACAGGCAGGAATTCTGCTGATGTGGTGTCCTGGTGCAGTGGCACCAGTCACTCACACCCAGCATGTGTTCTTCCTGGTCAGTCTCCACGCCATACTGATCATTAAATGTTCTAACACTCGGTGGGGACACCAGCTAGGCCCTCACAGATACTGTCTCATTTCCTTCCAGGGATCCCAGAGGCGAGGATTCTGAGGATTCTTAAGTTGTCTCTTGAGTCTTCCCTGACTTATCTGAGACAAAGGCCATGTCTCCTCATCACACGACTCCCAGAGCACCTGCCAACTCTGGGCATGCGCAGGCCAGACCAGAAGGGACACCTAGAAGGAGCTCCTGAGCTCATCCAAGCCCAGTGCTTTCCATCTAGCTTCTCTCTCTCCTATGAGACCACAGAGACCACCTTTGTTGGCCACAGGTCATTGGACGGGATGAAGTGAACATCTGGATGGAGTGCACATCTGGATCTTACAAAGAAATGCTATAAAACCTTTTCCAAAAAGGCTCTGAGTGATTCCTATTTACTCCCTAGGGGGACCTCCCTCCAACCTCCCACCACTGGAAAACTACCAAATTTCTCCAGTTTTCAGATGGAGATACTGAGGTTGAGAGGACAGTAAGGGCCTTGCCAGTTGCTCTGGGATCATATGAGATCACTGTCTACCCCTTCTTTCCACTCTTCCCTCCAGCTGAGAACTTAAGCTGATCTCAGGCCATCCCCTCAACCTGGATCCCTGGAGCCCTTGGGTTCCCACTCAGCTGTCACCTCCACAGAAGGGCCCTGTCCCTTGCTCACCTCGTCTACAGAACAGCACGGGACTTCCTGTCCTCACAGCACTTACTTGGGCCATATAGCTCTTGTTCTCACCCAGCCCCTTCAATGATGTCTGTCTCACTACCCTGGAAAGTAAGCCCATGAGGGCAGGACTTTGTTTTGCTCATTGTTGAATTACCAGGACCTAGAAATGCGTAGAACCTACTAGTATATAAATAAATACATCCCTTGTAGAAGAGGAGAGGAGATGAGAGGAGGCCCCCTGGGCTCTGCAGGTTTCTCTGTCTTGTGGGAAGGCCATCTGGAGGGCCTAAGAGCCAGAGCTGAGGACAGGCCTGGGAAGGAGGCCCAGAGCAGGGCCCCCCACCCATCTTACCCACCAAGATGTGGCCTGCCACTGTGACATGCTGCAGGGACATGAGGGGCCCAGTCCAACTCCCTAGTCTCAGAGGCCCTGGACACTGCTGGCCTCATCTCCCTGAAACCCACTCACCTGGGGACACAGAGGTCAGCTTGGGTGTCCAGATAGGTATCCGGGGGGCAGGCACAGCCCTCCACACACTCATCCTTGCCGAAGTCAACACCACCATCAACCCCACAGGCCTCAGGGCTGGCCAGGTCCCGGCAGGTTTGTCCACACAGGGCCACGCAGGGGCTGTACTCCTTGGTGGCCTCACAGGACAGTGCTGCAGGTGGGAAAGGGGATGGTGCTTTGTTTCTCTCATCCCCACAACTGTGTGGGGTGAGCTGTCATCCTGATGAGAACTGAGAACCAAAGAAATCAAGACACTTGCCCAAAGTCCTACTGCAGGTCAAGGTCAAAGTGATCTGAATCCAGATCTGGCGCCAGAGTCCCCACCTCTCACTACACCAGAATGGCCAGAGTGCCTGCCACAGAGTCAGGACCAGTAATTCTCAACCCGGCCTGTGCATCAAAGTCACCTGGGGAGCTTTGAAAGAATCTGACCTCTGGC
>PVJO010030357.1:0-15608 GCA_004026905.1 Hystrix cristata | reverse complement strand
AAGGGAAAATATGGAAAATGATAAATGAACCTGCTGTAAATAGGGAGGGAGGGTGCAGAGGGGAGGGGGGGAGAGGGGGGAGAACCAAGATACATCATGTATAGGTACAGAATTAATGTAATGAATGTGACCATTGTATGTAGAATGTACCAATACATGTTCTTGGTTTAAAATAAAAAATTAAAAAAAAAAAAAAAAAGAAATGAGAGTAGCTGTTCTTGTGTCACACCCCAGATACGTGAGGCTGAGGTAAGGTTCTTGGATGAGGCTGCCAACAAGCAGGCACTAACTGGAGAGCGGCATCCTCGCATCTTCAGCTCCAGCAGCTGGCCAGCTGCTGCCCCGAGGATTCCCAGCACATGCAGAGCTGTGGCTTCAGCTGAGGGCCAATCTGAGGCAGCAGCCTCGGGCTCCACGTCCGGCCTCCACCTGTGCTCCATCTTCGTGCCTGGGTGGGACGGAGGCAGAAAAGATCTGACTCGGTGGACCACACGCAATTCTGGAAGGCAGCGGCGTGGCTTCATTCCCCCCAGCCTTTGGACTGTGTGGCCCACACTGAGTGTCCTCCTTGTGCCTCCACCAGTTCTGCACCTTTCTCGGGCAGCTCAAGCGCCAGCTCCTCACTGAAACCTTTCCTCTTCCCTGAGCAATGTTGATAACACCCGTCCTCATGCTTCTAAGAGGACCTGGTCACTTACTCATCATGCTTTTTAACATATAGGTAGTTGTGACCGCTTTTGTTAAACTGTCTTTTTCTCTTATTGGTCTGAGGGATTCTTTTTAAAAAAAATTTTTTTTTTTGCAGTTACTATTTTTTTCTTTTTTTAAAATTTATTTTATTTTAACGGTACATTTTAGATGTACATAGTGATAACATTCATCATAGGGGATTTGTACCTGCACATGACATATCTTGTTGCTTCTTTTTTCCTTTCCCCTCCCCTCCCTTCACCTCCCTTCCCTCCTTATTTACAAAAACTTTGTTTCTGTTTTTTCCTTCCATGTCTTATTTCTCTTGTCCCTCTGTTCCTTTCCCCCTCCCTTGTTCCCTTTCCCAATTGGACATTTTCTTCTCTTTCCCAATATAATACACTTTAGTCTTTATTTACACTTTCAGTTTCTCACACCAGAGAAACAATGAGGTATTTAAACATGTGTGTCTGATTTATTTCACTTAAGAGTATGGTCTCAAGATGCATCCATTTACCTAGAAATATCTCAAGCTTATCATTCTTTATGGCAGAATAGTAAACCCTTCTCCACTGTTGGTGGGAGTGTAGACTGGTACAACCGCTATGGAAATCAGTGTAGCGATTCCTCAGGGAACTAGGACTAGAGGTTCTGTTTGACCCAGCTATTCCCCTTCTTGGTATCTTCCCCAAAGAATTAAAAGCATCATACTGCAGTGATATATGCACACCCATGTTTATAGCACCACAGTTTGTAATAGCTAAATCTTGGAAGCAGCCCAAATGCCCATCAACAGCCGACTGGATAAAGAAAATGTGGTTTTTTTTATACAATGGTCTGAGGGATTCTTATGGACAGGACAAAACCGAATTCTTCTTTTGCATCCTCTGTACCTGTGATTGCTGTGTGGTCGTACTTCACGGATGTGAATTTACTGGACTCCACAGGGAAGATGTGTTCACTGACTGATAACTGGGTGGAAGGATGCTTCAGTTTGGAGGGCTGGAGGGCAGGAGGGTTGGCCTTTTTAGAAATATATCTGGTCCTTGTGGCACCCAGCACTTTGCACATTGGAGGCCCATGCTATCTAGAAAGCTGCCATTCCTTCTCATTTTTCATGGACTGATAAGATCCTCGTGCACACAGCCGGCATGACTTCTAGCTCCTCTAAAGTGCTGGGGTGGGCAGCGGCATCTGCAGGCTCTAGAGCCCAATAGAGAGGGAGTCAGCTCTTTGTTTCAGCCACGCTACAGGCCTGGTCTGGTCAGGTGATAGTTTTGAGCCAATTTATTCACGGTGCAATACAGAGATCAACTGCTTCTCTCAGCATAACCAACTGCCTGGGAAATTTTTTATTCTAATAATTTTTATATGAAATGTGCTCTATGATTTATGGTCTTCCCGACCACCCTAGAGTACTGTGGAGATTAAAGGAGATGACACAGACCACTGATCAGAATGGCACCGAGGTCATGCCACGAAGCTCCCCCTGCACCAAGCACAACGATGATGGATGTGCTGTGCTCACAAACAAAAGGAACCTCTCAGGGGCTCTGAGCACAACCAAAGTCCCATAGTGGACAGAGTGGCGGTCCTGGGCACACTGGCTCTGTCTGTGTCTGGAAGCAGGCAGGGCTGGAAGCTGACAGAGGCAGCTTGGAGTATCAGATCTGTGAGGTCACAGGAACAAAACGCAGTCTGCGAGGCTGGGATGTGTGTCCCGAGACTGTGCAATACGTGATACGAGGGGAAGGGCAGGCTTCTTACACTCAGGGGGAAATCTGAACAAGAGGCAGCGGACACTGTCCTGCGGCTTTGCCTGAGTTAAAACCGTGTCTCTCAGGGCTGAAGAGAGTGGATATAAACTAGCACAACCACTATGGAAATCAGTATGAAGTGTCCTCAAGAAAACTAAAACTAGAAAGTCCATTCTACCCAGCTATTCCCCTTCTAGTATCTTCTCCAAAGAGTTAAAGACATGATATTACAGTGATCCATGCACACCTGTGTTTCTGTTAGTACAACTCCTAATAGCTAAATCTTGGAAGCAGCCCATATTTCCATCAACAGATGAACAGATAAAGAAAACATGGTATTTATGCATGCTGGAGTACTACTCTGCAATAAAGAAGGATAAACTTGGGTCATTTGTAGGAAAATCGATGCACCTGAGACGATAATGTGAAGTGAAATTAATCAGACACGCATAGCTTATATAGTACATAATTTCTCTTATATAAATAATTAAATTCCTAGAATAAAAAAGAGCAAAATAAAACATAATAGGAAATAGAGAGAGAGATCTTTTGCAAAAGGGAAAGCGACCAAGAGATGGAGGGAGGGAAAGGGCAGGGGACATAGAAAGAATGAAGATGTGTTGCACACCTGTTCCAGCTCTCCAGGATCAGTGCAGTCATTCCCACTGCAAACATGTACCAACAAACATTTTTAAAAGTTCACACACACTGGACCCAAGTCTAAGTCCACAGTGCCAAATTTTCTGGGTGATACTTGTAGAGTCGTCACAGGTTCACTCCTCAAGCACCAATCTATGGAGAGAAGGCAAATAAAATGTAAAACCAAACGAAACCAAACCAAACAAAACGAACCACCCAGCTGCGTCTGCCGAGCGTAGTTTCAGGCAGCCTGGGATTTACCAGGAGCTTGGGAAGTAATAACGCCATCTCTCCTTGTCTGCATCCCTTTCTACTTCTTCTTGTGCATATTTAAGTACTTGTCACATTTTGCTTCTAGACAGCACGCTCCCTGAGATCAGTGGCTTTCTCTGAATCCTTCCTCTTTTCCTGAAGGCGAATCCTTCCTCTTTTCCAGGCAAACGGCAAGAGCTCAGGGACCATTTGCTTTGGGCAGATGTCTGCGGATACCAAAAGCTACGACTTTGTAGCAGATTCGTGGCAAACAGCACAGTGAGTGCGATCCTTGTCTGTGTGAGAGGAAATTTGAAATACATTTTTCCAGTCGACCATTTTGGAAGATGGGCTAGTCCCTCTGGGGAGCTTTCCTCTTCTTAGAGCTAATAATACCCTACAGACACAGCCTGCTGTGTGCCTAGGAGTCCTGGCCACACATGCAGTCTCCACTGCAGAGCTGGGAAGGCTACAGGCCAGCAGCTGCCATGACCCAGGCTCACTGAACACACACCCCTCTCACTGACCAGGACCAGGACCAGGACCAGCCATTCTCTCGCTGCCTTTGGAGCTTTCTTCCCCCCAGTCTGTCACTCGTGTGGGCTGGCAGCTGCGTGCTCTATGGTAGGAGGAAGCCGGTTGCCTTCACAACAGTAGGATGGTTTCTCTTGCCTAGTTTTCCTTCCTAGTGTTTGATTTGGTATTTCCTGTGAATTTGATATCATTTGGTAGCACTCTCAGTACCTGCCCTGGGACTCCAGTTTATCTTTAAATGAAACTCACTTCGCCCTGAAATTCTCTCCACTAGTTCTTCTGTTTTGATCCAGTCTGTGAGCTCACGTCTGCTCTTCAGTTTCTGTCTTGATCACCTCTGGTGCTCTATCGTTCTTGCTTTGTTCTTAGATGCCTGGGTTTAAGAAGAAAGAGCCTTTTCCGGCTAAGACAGTCCTCTCATTACCACCGCTCAAGGAGTTGACACTCATCTGCATTTTAATTCAATGAGCCAGCAGTGGCACTGTATTTATATCCAGGGCTGGGTTTTAGTGCATGTAAACTGAACTCTCTGATTTTAACTGCAATGTGGACATCCCTGCATCCCAAGTCCTTTCTGTCCCCACACCAGGAGGGCACCTCCGTGTGTCCAGAACATGCAGTGCCAAGGCGTCTCTGTCTCCCCACATCGTGTGCCGTGCTTCTTTCTGGCTCTGGCATCCAGTCTAGCTTGCCTAGGACGTCATGCGTAAAGACGTCATGCAGAAAGAGAGATCTAAACCGCATCCCGGGCTCACACACTTGCTTGGTGCTCCCCTGTCAGGAGTCTGACACCTCCCTGACAATTATTCTGAAATTGCAGCCCTGGCTGTTTCTTTTCACTCCGTCTCCTGCTTTTGCTGCCTTTCCTCTGGTCCGTGTAAAGCTCTGCTTCTGGCTTACCCTGCTGGCATCGGTACACGGCGCTTCCTTCCTGGGCTTGGGGCGAGGAGGTTCTGAAAGCGAACAGATGTGAGATGCACACCATCCACCCTGGTGCTGCTCAGCCACTCTGCTCATGTGCATAACCAGCTTCACGAGGCTAAAGGGGACCAAATGCCCTGCCGTTCGCCATACACGTCTCAGAGCGGAGACCCACAAGTGCCATGTCTCTTCCCCACCAGTTCTGTAGGTGGCTTTGTCTGGCCCTTCGCCTACAAAATTAAATACAAACTTAAGTATTAGTCACACACCACACTAAAATAATGAGGAGGGGAAAAGTAGACGAGGAATGGATACACACTGGTATAGTTAACAAAATGTGCACAGCCGCGCCAGTCTTCCGTACCTAGTCACAGGCTGTGCGGGCTTCTACAGCCCATTTCAAGTTCCCTCTGCGCTCAGCACTTCTTCTGGTTGGGATTCTTTGTCTGGAGGGGGAAAAGTCAGTCCTTAGTACCCCTGGATTGGTTGGGTTGTTTTTGTATTCCATTAACTTTTAGACACAGGGATTCTGGGCAACCTGTTAAGTTCAGACATATTCCCTCACTGTTTCAGACGTAGCTTTCCTTCAGTTTTATTTGGTAGAAGCATCCCAATTCTCATTCATGGATTGGTCTAGGTAACACAAGTTAGACATATACTTTCTCCTCTGCCGAGTACAGCACTTCCATGACCCGAGGACCAGGTCAGGAGGCAATCGCAATTTCCAAGTCAGTAGAGATTTTCCTCCACAGAGGTAGAATATGGAAACTTCTGTCTTTGGGAATCAAGGCCTGCAAGACCAGAGACACGCAGGTCATGAAGATCGGAAGCCAGAAAGTTGTGAGTGAACTGTCAAGAGTGCTCCTTGAATTATGGGCCCATGTAACATGGCAGTAGAAACAGCAGAATGTACTGGCTGCTGGCTCAAAGGGAACACTGCAGCCTCCAGGCGGAAGTCCTTGCTCATGGGGTGCTGCAGCTGGCACTGGGCCACTGTATGAAGCCGACTGCTTCTGGTTGACGGAGTGCACGGCATGATCAGAGAATTCCACGGGCATAAGTCTGTTGGCAAACTTATATTGCTGTTAAAAAAGGTCTTTGGTCAGAAAAAATGTGAGAAAGGAATCATAAGACACTGTGTAAGGTGGAATTGAAAGAAGCATTTCAAACGGGGGAGGCGAGTATACTGCTGGAATAAAAGTCTGCTCCGATCAGATAAATCTGTTTCCTCTGTTGTGGGAGGGATCCGATGAACTGAACTATTCACAGTGAGAGGAGGTCCTGGGTCCAGGGCTTGGCACTGATCTGTGCTGTTGGCAGGGAGGTACTCAGCACGTGAGTCTGTGCTGTTAGACTTGTGTTTAACTTCCATCAGTGTCACCACACCCACACTGCTAGTGCACCCACTGACCAAGTGAAAGGATACTGAGAACAAAGGTGTGTTGTCTATGGAGTGGCCCATCTTCCCTACTGGGTTACTTGAGAGCTTTCTTTGCTGTGGATACCCTGCATGGAGTGAAACAATATCGTCATCTGTCCTAGGTAATTGGTCAAGTAATTAGCCATTGCCCCTGAATTAGCACAGATTCACCAAGGCAGCCGTACACGCTTCAGAGAAGGTGGGTGAACAGATGGATGGTTTGGAGCTATGACCGACCACTTCCCCTCTGCCTTTCGGTGTGATTCTCGTGTGCAGCTATAACTGGCAGCTTGGAGTACACATAACAGCGATTCATGAAATCTGCGAAGTCACTTGGTGTCAGATCGTCAGGAATGCAGTCTCCATCAAGACCCAGTAGTAAGCCAGAGATGGGTGCCCAGGGCTGTGGCTCTCCTGGGCCTTGGCAGAGGGACTGCCATTTGATCCAGCAGGTGAATGATCCTGCCTGGGACATTTAGTCTTGTGGGCTGGGATTTGGAAATGCTGGGCCTGGCTTACTTTCCCGTGGAGGGCAGGTTAAGGAGACCTAAAACGCTCTGCCATTGGGTTTCTCCTCCTGGGTAGCAGTCCCCTGACCAGATGCCTTCTCTTTCCACCCTGCAGAGCTCTCGCTGACTGCCTCTTGTATTATTTTCACGAATTACAGTTGTCCTTAGTCAGGAGAATTATGGAGACACTGGTATAGAAATCTCATCTGGAAAAAAAATCTCCAGGAAAAGAAAATTTAAGACTAAAGATGTCTATTGGTTTGTATTTTTGCTAGATTAAGACCTTTCTTAATCTCCTCATTCCCACTTACAACCAAATTTCATGAAGTTCTTTATACCAGCAGAGACAATAGTCAGTGACAATAGTCCACATCCAACAATGTGTGAGAGGGGGCAGGGAATAAGGTCACTGAAAGCATGTTTCTGTTAACACGCTACAGAGCCAGGAACAACAGGTTATGGTTTGCACTTGGAGTGTCCTCCAAAGGCTCCTGAGATGAAGGCTCAGTCCCCAGCAGGTGGCACTACTGCGAGGCAGTGGAAACTTGGAAGAGGTGGGCGACAGGGGACATGGGGGACTTTGAGGAACCCTAGCCCCTCCTGCTTTCTTTCTCTGCTTCCTGTCTGCAGTGCAGTGAGCAGCTTTGCTCCACCACACTCCCCCTACCCCATGCTTGGCTTCATCTCAGCCCTGAAGCCGTGGGACGGAGAAACCACGGACTGAAACCAAAAGCCAAAGTGAATTTTCTTCCTTTAAGTTGACTTTTTTCAGGTATTTTGTCACAGTGATGAAAAGCCGACAAATACAAGATTTACAGAGAGAGAAAGTAATCCAGAAATTACATAGCATCAGTAGTAGCAAAAATGAGATTCATGAGAATCTCAGTCTTCCAAACCATCCTAAAGAAAGCTAAAAATCTGCAAAACGTGGATTAAGGCTTCTAAGTGATCTTAGCAAGGAATCAGAAGGCCAAGAGGCACCAGCTGATATGTGAGTCATGTGTGGTTTCCTATCTTGAGGCGAGGACTTGCGCTGATTCAGATTGTGACTTTGCTAAGGTGTTTGGAATAAATTAGAGATTTAGAGAAAGTGGCTTCAGATTCATCATATGGACCCAAGTGAACGTATGTGTGGGTTGCAGAGTGTCTGCAGATGCTGTGTCCCTTTGGTGCTAGGAGCTGTCAAGAGAATGGAGCCCACACTCTCCTGTCTGTTCGCAACCTGTGCAGGGCCATGAATTGTGAGCCACATAAGTGTTTCTTTATGGAAGAGGGTTCAACATTTGGTTGGCAGCTGGTTCCGTGGCTATGGTCGGGTTGTAAAGAGGAGCATTCGAAGAGGGGATGGAAGTTTGAAATAAGTCTCAGGAGACCAACAGATGGACAGGTCATGCAAAGGCAAAAATACAGAAGTGGAGACTAATACAGGCTAGAGAAACACTGGCAGGAAGATGGTGTTGTGTTATAGCCAAGGGAAAGAGGATCGGCAGGCAGGTCCAGGACATACCTGGAGGGTGGGATGCTGATGCTCTGGTGTTATGGAGGTCAGTTTGAGTGGTGGGAATGGAAGCCAAATGGATTTGGTTGAACAAGTGTCATGAAGAAATCTCAACTTTAAAGAGAGATAACATTTCTTTTTAAATTTTGCATTCTTAATATTTTGCTGAGGAAGATCTGGCACACGACTGACATTTAATAATACTCATATTCCACCCCCCGCCAGGAGTCTGGGTTTCTCTGGCTCCTCCAGGGAGCTCCACTTGGTGCCCCTTCTGGAAGGACCGTGTGGCTTCCTGCAGCCGGCCTCCTGTGTCTCCTGATGGTGCCTGACAGCAACATCGTGAGCTCGTGATGTTAAGCCGCATGCCCCTGCTCTGACCCCGCCTGCTCGCCGGCCCACAAGGGCTGGACGCGGATTGTCCCAGAGAGGCCTGGGAGGGCACCACAGCACATGAGAGGTTGTGGTTGGACAGTTTCACGGAGGGACGACAACTCATCCATTATGCGAGCAAATGTTGGAAGAGAGGAACCACACTGTTAATAGCTGTAGGCTTCAGAGACGGTCATTGTCAGTCATGGTCTCTCACTGGGTGAGGAAGACACTTTTAATTAGCTGGCTTGGGAAAATAATCAAAGGAAGGATGCTGTTCTTAAGCTGATGAATCAAACTTGGATGGCGTCCAAATTATATTTTTCCCCCTCTGCGATGATGGCTACCCGATAAGTACAGTCCAGTATTCTCTGCTCACCATTTTTCACCTCAGGCATTCTCTCCTAGAGTAGGTGATATTGTCAGCCGCCACTGTCTCCTAAACTTACCATTTGATCTCGGCCCCCAGGTGAGAATAGAGTGTGATTTCCCTGGGTCACTTCCTCTGACTCTACCTCCTCATAGCCCCTGGAGTGTTTTGGGAGGATGCCTTTGAAATAGAGAATTGCACAGAGTGCACATCTCCTGCCTTCTCTTTCAAAGGAAAAAAATCTCATGCGCGCTGATCTCTCATCACGTGCTGAGTACTTCTAGAAACATTATCTAATTTAGTCTCTACCATAGCTCAATGGAGTTTGTTTAGTGATTCCATTTTAGAAATAGAGTAGTTGAGTCTCAGGTAAGTTACATGCTTAGGGTGAAATATCTAACTTGCAATAAAACCATCATTCATATCCATATCTCTCTTACCCAGTGCACTGCATTCCTTAATGCAAGTTAAATACCTGTGATCACATAGTTCCCTGTAGTCCCCACTGATCCATCTTTCCTGGAAGTTCTTGCCTGTGGTGGATTCTTCTTTTGGGCATAAACTTCAATATTATCTCCTCAGAGAGACTTTTAGGACCACGCCAAGATTTTAGGACAGTCTTATCACAATCTGACCATTATCATTACTAGGCAGTTTATTATTTATTTTGAGTCTTTATTTTCTGTCTTTTCCTTGTAGGGTGAAAAATCTGTGAGTAGAGAGCTCTTGGCTAGTCTAGTCATCACTGTGTTCAATCTCTGTAGCAATACCCACATCCTAGACACTATTAATAAGTGCTCAGTGAATACATGAATCAGCAGCTGAGTTATGGATTATGTGAATGATGGAACAAATGAGTAGAAATTCCTCTATTCCATGGATTGCTTTTTAAACTATTAAGTTTTCCTGTGGAATATAAATAAATTATAAAGCATTAGTTCTCAAAAGGAATCAAGTATTCTTTTCAAAGTGAACTGCACTTAGTTGACTTAGAATAATATACTCAAGTTCAGTAAATCAAAACCAGTAGAAGAAAATGAGCACGGCTGGAATCGAAGAGAACTCGGCCTCCACTGAGAATTCAGCAAAACCTGAGCGTGTGATTTCTGGTAGGAAACTCTTGGTTCGTGAAATCACCTTTTCCATCTTTCTTGATTTAAACATCAGAATTTGCGTAAGCGTATCTGCCTATGTTGTTTTCTAAGGTGCATCCCTCAGTAGCCAGAAACTCGGGCACCTGGGAAGTGTCAGTAGCCAGAAACTCGGGCACCTGGGAAATTTTCCCCCCAAAGGAGGCACTGCTTGTGATTTCCGAGTGTGAAAAAGATGCTCCAACCAGCTTACATTTCTGGGTGTGGGGAAGTAAGAGTTTGCTGTAGCTGTTGTAATAAGTTATCACAAACTTAGGGACTTGAAGCCGAACAAATTTATTGTCTTACATTTCTGGAAATCAGAAGTCTTAAATAATTTTACTGGGCTAAAACCAAAGTGTCGAACCAAGTGTTGCTTTTTCTGGAGGCTCTAGAGGAGACTCCTCATCCTGGCTCTTCAGCTTCTAGATGCCACTTGCATCCCCCGGCATTTGGGCCCTTGCTGTGTCTCCGAAGCCAGCTGACAAGCATCTTCGACTCTTGTCCTCCTGTGATGTTCCTGCCTCTCTCTTACCAAGGTTCTTATGGTGGTAGCAGGACTTCTCAGACATTCCAGGATCCCTAACTATAAATCACAAGCCTGAAGCTCCCTTTGCCATGTCAGGTAATATATGCGTTTGTTGGGAACTGGTATATGGGCATCTTTGAGGGCCACTATACCTCCTACCACAGTGAGTGTGGAAATTACAAGGCAAGCAAATAGATTAATTTCTCGATGAGCCACCATTTACAAAGGCTCTGTGGTGTGTGTTTTTTGATCTCCAAGGCCTCTGATGGTCCCGAGGCTGAAATTCAGGCTTGTCTAAAGTTTAATCTATTTCACTCAACGGACCACTTTTCCTTCCTGGATTGCACCTGTATCAATCTTGCTTCCTTCCTGCCTTTTCTCTCTTCTTTTCTGTGTTCTGATCCCTCTATTCTAATAAGCTAGTGCTGCCTTAGAGTGATATTTTGGAAGAGATAAAGAGATCTCAGAGTAAAAGATGTTATATCATTCATTGACATTACATTTAATCAACACTCTGTCCACTTGGAGACATTTGATATCTTTTTATATAAAGATGTAAAAAATTGTCTGTCTTCTACCTTCATCCCTTTGGCAGAGTGAGCATTCTCAGTGTTGTCATTGGCTCTCCGTCCTTTTCTTTCTCCACTTGATGCTGTCACCTTAAGCAATAATGTCCTTTCCAGGTACTTGAATTAAATTTACGTGCAGAATACTGCCAGATGTGTCTCCAATGGCAACTAACCTCTGAGGCCTTGGGCCTGAAGGAAACAAGCAGGCACTGTGAGCTGCACACAAGATAACTGGTGTAAAGTCATGTGTCTGAAGCAGACATGACAGACGGTCACCTGAGGCAGGACCGACCCCTCATCTGACTTCTGACTTTACTGCGTGTGTTCCAGGTACATCAAACTCAGCGTCTCTACATTTGAACACGTGTATTTCTCTGTCAAAAGCAGTCTCTTCTTCACCTTATAAAATGACGTAAACATTCTGTTGCTTAAAGAAGAAATGTAACTGCCACTCTTTACATTCCCTTCCCTGGTACCCCAGTTGGTCTCCATCATCACCATCTTATGCTCGGGTCAAGTGGGCATCAGCTCTTAGGTGAACCGGTCCCTGTGTGTCCATTCTGGCTTGCTATGAACCATTCTCCACACATCGACCAGAGTGATTGTTTCAAAACGTAGAAAGATCAGGCCAAATCTTACTGAGGAACAAATGAGAGAATGGGATTTTTAAGGAAACAAGTACTCAAAAAATTTCATTCCTAGGACTTCCCTTTAAAGCAAAGGAAAAACACACTGGAAGAATAGGGAGAAGAATAGTCCAAGAAGAACATGTGCAAATACGCCTCGGTGGAAAAGACCATGGATGCCGAAAGAAGAAATGTAGTAGATCACAGTCCATAAGGAGAAGAACAGTACAAAACAAGACAGGAGACTTAAAGGTTAGGTCACATATTGCTTTGTTGGTTGTGAGACAGATGTGGGACTTCAGGGAAAGAAGAAAATAATGATGTATTTCTCAGTTTATGATTTGAGTAGATGGGGCAATGGTAGTGTTATGTACGGAAAGTGGAAAGTCTCAAGGAAGAGTGAGTTTGAAAGGGAAAATGAATCTTGTTTTTATGTAGTATTTGAGGAGCCCATTAGCCCATCAGCTGGAGCCACTGAGAAAATAGTCAGTGCCATGAGTCTGGAGTTCGAGGGGGTAGGAGGGTTTGGGGGTTTTAACAATGCTAAACGATCAATTTTCCATTTTAATGTGTATGCTCCTAGTACCATATTTTTAGATTTAATGCAAAGACTGTTACAGTTAGAGAGAAATAGACTAATCTAAATCTTAGTGGGACATTTAAATATTTCTCCCTTAGTCACTGATTTAAAAAGCAGGCAAAATATTGAACACTGAACAAAGATTTGAATAAAATTACTGGTAAATTTGACAAGATGGGAAATATACAGAACAGTCTCTCCAACAAATATAGAATAAACACTATTTTCAAGTGCACAAAAAAATATTTGCAAGTGTTGATCACATACTAGGGCATAAAGAAAATCTCGACAAATTTCAACTGATTGAAATTCTATAGAATAGGGGTAATCTTAAGCTAGAACTCAAAACAAATGAACAAAACCCAAAACAAACCCAAAACAAACAACTAGAACTTCCCATTTGTCTAAAGATTAATAAGCATGGTTCTAAATGTCATGTATCAAAATAGATAAACATAATTAGAAAAGTATTTGAACTAAACAAATGAAACTGATTTATATAAAATTGTTTGGCATGCTAGTAAACACATAATTAAAGAGAAATTTATAACATTAAATATGAATATCATCCAAGGAAAAAAGCAAACAAACTAGTGACCTGAACATCCATTTCAGGGAGTCAAAAAAAAAGTAAAACAAGTTAAATGCATATACTGCTTAGGGAAGAAAACTGTAAGATAAGAGTGAAAATAAATAAAATGGAAAAAAGATGCAGGGAACAGATTAAAAAGTTAAAGGCAGCTCCTTGAAAAGACTAATGAAATTGCCAAGACAGTAGGAAGAAAGCAGGCTCAAATATTCACTTTTAGGAATGAAAGGAAGTGGTGATATGGCTGTGGAAGGTACTAGAGAGATAATGAGACCATATGATAGCTCATTATGATAATACATTTGAGAATGCAGACCAAATAAATACCTAGAAAAATAAAATATTAAAATTGATGAAAGGCGATAATAGGAATAGTCTTCTAAATGTTAAGGAATGTGAATCTGTAATTTAAAACCTTCCAAGACAGGAATGTTCATACCTCCATAGAATGTCATTGGAAAACTTTACCAATATTCAAGGGAAAATAATGGTAAAAGTTTAAAGCTTTGTCTCTGAGATTTGGAATGAAACAAAATTGGTTATCAAAACAGGAACATAAGGATTGCTACTCTGTTTTTTTGTGTCCAAAATAAATTTAAGTACCCTGTAAGTACCCTAGGTAATAAAAAGAAAGCAGGGACAGTATTACTCCTGAAGAAAGATACAGTGAATAAAACAGAATCTTGCAAACATAGCTCATAATATGTGTAAAAAGCCTGAAGCTTCATACAATGTTGGGTTAATTCCAGGTGCCATTACTGGTTTGAACATTCAAAAATCAAATAATGCGATTTATCACACTCATACAACAAGGGAGAAAAAGTTACATGGTCATTGCAAAAATGCGAAGATGTTGGTAAAATTTGACGCCCACTCATATTTGATGTCTTTTCAATCTAGGAATAGAAGGAAATTGCCTTGATCAGATAAAAGGTATCGGTAAAGAATCTTGTGCCAAATATCAAACATAAATGCAGAATGTGTGCAATAACAGTGACAATGGATAGCAGCATATAATGCAATGTGTATGCAATAAATAATAACAATGTATAACAATAAAGACAGACTCAGAGAGAGACCAGAGAAATACTAAGCAGCCCAGATTCATACCTACTCATAAAAGGTCCCTTGATTTAAACTGAGGAGGAAATACAGAGCTGTGGAAAGAGGGATTTTTCAATAAAGGATGCTGAGTCAATCAGACATCAAAATGAACAAAAATTAAGTTTGATCCTGGTCTTCTTCTAAAACAAAAATAAATTTCTGAGGAGCTGCAGCTTTTTATATGTCTGGCAAGACAACCTTTTAGAAGATAATATTTGCTTGTGATATTGGTATTGGGAAAGCTTTTCCAAATAAGACTGAAATGTCTATAAGTATAAAGGAAAATACTGAAAAATAATATTTCACTAAAATTAAACTTTTGTTTACAAAAGACGCTATTGAGATATTTTAAAAAACAAGCTGCAAAGTTGGAGAAGGTATTTGCAGCCCACATAACCAAGGCAGCGCTTGTATATAGAATGCATAACTACCTCTAACAATTCTACAATAAAAGAAATTAGACTCCCCAATAGAAAACCAAACAAGAGACCTAAATGAGCACTTTACCAAATTGTTTTGCTTGCTGGCCCATGCCAACAAATTTATCATCAAAAGTACTCAACTTAGCTGGGCATGGTGGTGCACATCTGTAATTCCAGCACTCAAGAGGCTGAGGCAGGAGGATTGCTGAAAGATCGAAGCCAGACTAGGCCAGCACAAAAAAAAAGTGCTCAACTAATAGTAATCAGAAAAATACAAATTAAAACCACATAAAATACAACATTCTACCCATCTGAATGGTTAAAAGAAAAAAGAGTACTGTTTCTAAATGCTGGCGAATATAATGTGAGACAACAGATACTTTTCGTACACTACTAGTGGGACAATACATCTATGCAAATGTTTTGGAACGCATTTGCCATTATCTATTGAAGGTGAAGATATGTGAAACCCGTGATTCCTCGGTTTTCTACCTAGCTGCAAGGTAGAAACAAGTTTCCGCAGGTGGAACCGATGGACAGTTGTGTGCAGAGATGTTGAGAGCAACATTATTTAAGGGAATTATAAACTAGAAACAATGCAATGCCCATCAGATATAGAAAAGAGATACATTGATATAATGAAGAGTTTTCAGTAACAAAAATATACATAAATTACAGCCTTGGACATGGGCGAATCCCACAAACACGATGTTAATAGAAAGATGCTACGTATGAGCAATTTCAGATCATATGCTGATGTTTATGTACATTGAGCGATACCAGACAAGCCACACTGTAGCATTTACAATTACACACACAGGCAGTAAAAGTGTAAGGAAAAGAAGAAACAATTCAAGTAAAATTAGAATGGAAAGAGAGGCACTGGGGTGGGAAGGTTGCAGCTTGTGAGTTGTCAACACTCTTTAATTGATTTTTTGGTGTGTCTTGGGTGGCAATTAATTGTTGTTGCCTCTTTCTAAACATGTGTCATATATCCCAATTTTAGAAAGTGCGTGGCAGAGAGAAAAGAGGGAGAGAGAGTGTGCAAGCGAAAGAGAGAGAGAGAGAGAGGGAAGAAGGAAAGGAGTGAGGAGCAG
>PVJO010030356.1:0-15614 GCA_004026905.1 Hystrix cristata | reverse complement strand
TCTTGGACAAATCGTTCACACTGATTTGTGAACACTAGGTCAACGCTGTGGTTTTTAGACTGCCGAGTTGTCTCTCTTCAATAATCTTTGCTTACACTCCTGGATAGTGCAATAGTCGTGCTCCTAAATGTTCATGTAGTTCTCATTATTTTTATTTGCAATTGCAATAGTTTCTTGTAGAAGTCAATCCCCAAATTTTCCCTTGCTTTCACAGTGTGGCATCCAGTATGCATTAATCAAATTGTAGCATGTGGGAGGCAACTATGTAGGTGGACATGAGCGACAATTAGAAGACAGTGCCTGACAGGTAAAGCTCATAAGCTCCCTGCTCGGGAACACAGGCCATCTGCGTTAGCAATTAACTCTGTGAGAAGCAAGGTAATTCTGCTGATAACATCCTATCCCATCCTATGGGGACTTCTTTCCTTAATGACTTAAGAAACGTACAATTATGTAAAACTA
The DNA here is from genome assembly GCA_004026905.1 of Hystrix cristata. NCBI lineage: Eukaryota > Metazoa > Chordata > Mammalia > Rodentia > Hystricidae > Hystrix > Hystrix cristata. The sequence goes on along the minus strand of PVJO010030356.1, from coordinate 15,152 downwards.
AAAAGCAAACAACCTAATAGCTACATTTGAGGGGAAATGAAATGCAGAAAACTTCATGAAAAAATAAATTAAAATGATTTATTGCTTTCTAGAAGCTAGACACAAAATAACACAGATTCTGATATTCAGGCACCCTAATAGCAGTGTCCCTTTTGAGTGTTGCTGTGGTGGACTTAAAGTGGCCAACTTGAGCCAGAACGCCCAGCCAGACTGAGTTGGTGTGATGCTGGGCGTACGAGATCCACCTGAGGATTGTTGCTGGTGCAACATAAGGAGAACGGGAGCAGAAGATAGGGGCCGGCTGTTTCCCAGGAGAAGCTCTGCTGCGGCTGGTTCTCCTGAAGGGGACGCGGCTGTCCTCATGGAGGAAGGAGCTTGGGGCCTTGGTGTCGTTGAGGATGCCTGCTGTTTCCTCAGAGGAGCTCTGGTTGTCATCTCTGCTGCGAGCATCGTATCCTGGTTCCAGTGAAGATTTCTTCAACCATCATGTGCAGACACGGACGTACGTGGGACAGTGCTGTGGGCTCCCAGCCCTCACTTGGATCTGTTGGGTCTCCAGTGCCCAGAAGGACATTCAGCACCTGCTGCATTTGGCTTCTGGGTGAATATTGTAATCTGTAAATGTCCCCTATTAAATCTGCTCTCTTACAACCATTGGTTCTAGCAAATCTAACTAACATAGTTGCTTTTCCTCCTCGCCTGGGGCCTAGAGAAACAGCTACATCGCTAATGATTGTTCAGTGTAACAAGAGTTTCTAATTCTGACATTAATCCATCCTCAACAGTTGCTTTTAGGATGGGCAAAAAATCTTCAACTAGATATTTTATATCTGTATAATGGAAACTGCTAAATTGGCATGTCCATTACCTGAAGCATGTTAAACACATGACTTTTGTTCTGTAATTATACCTCAAAATTTCAGAGCTGAAATCCTCATGGGAATGTTTCAAGGGCAAGAAATGAATACAGTAAATCCAACCAGTACAGTTGAAGTTAGGAGGGAACCTCAACACTCAAATAACTTTTCCAATTGTGTGTGTGTGTGTGAATGTGTGTTTTTACATCCATGAGAATAGCACAAGGCATTTTCTTCCAGTTGAAAGGATGTGAGGGGTTGGGGTAATGAGGAAATAGAAAAAGAAGGCAGGAATCTGTAGCATAAGAAATGTGAATATTAGTGAAAATGTAAAAGCTCAAATTACCTTTGGGAATCTTGATTACATAGAAAGGCAAGGGGACAATATTAATTAAATCAATATTCTTTTGGCATGATAAAACATGTAGCAACAAAAGTGAATTAAATTTTAAAACAATCAGATGCATGGTTTTCAAAGGCTATGAATTATTTAGCAAAATGTTATGGGAAAATTCTACATGAGAAAAATTTAAGTTTACTGAACTCAGGCAGTTGGGTGAATTTTCCTTACAGATCATCAGGCATGATAGAAACTGCAAAAAATTCTTGAGCGACTGGCACCACTGAGTCAACCAAAAAGATGTCATACACTTCATCACGCATTCTTTAGACGTTTAGACGTTTAGACGTTACTGTCAAAAGAGTAAGAGAGTACTTGAAGCCCCTTATAAACATTCTTTTGCAAGTTTAATTTTTTTTTTCACTTCTACAGGTGAAACATCACACTAAATTGACATACAGTATTCCTCTTAATTCTCATTTTATTTAGTATTACTCTTCCAAACAACATCATCATGGTGTTGTATTTTAAAATCCTCGTATAACAGAAGTTTATTGTATGTGTGTATCATTTATAATTGGTGTCTTTTGGTAATTTTATTTTCTGATAAATGTTACATGAAGTCCTCCTTATCTGATGTTAATTATCAGATTGTTCCTCTATATTTTACAGCAAAGTTTACTTCTTATAGGTGCTATATTTACTGCTTCCTACTGTTGACTATACTAGGAGTCAGGCATGAGGGACGCCACCATGTTTCAGACGGCCTGTCTTGGGGAAGGAATTAGAATAAAGGGGCTCACCAAAGTGGTGAATTGTGTATGCTTCTCATTTTATTACTTTATTTAACAAAACCTGAAACAGTACAGTATAATAATAACATTGGTTTACTGTGGGAGGGAGATGGGTGGTTGTAGTGCAGTTATTGTGACTTAGGCTATTTCTGCCGTTCCTATTAGTGTGAGACACGAGGAGTAAAAAACTGTTCATTGATCTACTCTGTCTCCACCTCTTCACCTGGAGTCCTCACAATCTGCTACATGAAAAGTACAAAAGGTCTCTGTATGATTGCAAAATTGCACTAAAATATCTGAACATACGTTCCAATAATAAATGAAGAGACTTAGGCTCACCTGGAACGTTCCACTGAGAATGGCGCTCAGCACGTCACCTGCACGTGAGACATAAAAGATCTGTCCTCAGGAAGGTGGACACACCATGTGACTCGGTGGAGTCTGGGCCAGCAAAGACCATCTCTGGGAGAAAGACCAGCTATTGCTGACTGACCGGGCAGGACTTCTGAGTGAGGTTTTCACAGGCCTGCAGGTGCTGTAACCCTCAGGGGGCCAATATCCAGAGCTCCTCATTAACCAGCTAGTTACAGAAATGTGGCGATCATTCTGATCCTGGGAGCATAGATCCGTAACACCAACTCTGTGGAGGAGAGTAATTCAAGAGGACTGCTTTTCTGACTCCTGAGGCCAGCTGTACATCATCCAGGTCTCTCCATCACTTCTGTTCACCCTGATTTCACCAACATTGCACACATAATCCATTGAACTTCTGTCATGAATCCCTAACTTCCATTTGAGCTATTTCTATGCAGTTCATCGTATCAAGCAGCCCAATCAAATTTCCGTAGTAAACAGATTGTTTGCATATATGTCCATATACTTATACATTAATTAATTATAAATATATATAAGCTATGGTAAAATTGAAACCCCAGAGAATGTTTACTCATAAATGTTCCCTTTCATGAACTAGGGTCTCACTATGCAGTCATGGCTGACTTTGAACTCGTAACAATCCTCCTGTCTCAGCCTCCTGAGGATGGGGATTCCAGGCATGAGTCAGCTTGCCCAAGTGTATTAATGTTTCTTGATTTTAATTTTTTCTTCCACCTACTTTGGACAGAAGTAGCTAACATATTGTCATTGATCATTCCCCTTTTCTTCAGTTTTTAAATTTTTTATTAGTACATGCTTGTTGTACATGATTATGTTACATTTGGGGACTTGGAACATGTACAGAATATATATCAATCTCTTTTTCTTTCCCCTTCTCTCCCTCATTCCCTTTCATCCATTTCTTGACCCCATTCTATTAGAAGAAGAGCCACCTCTCCACATCTTATCTTCTACCTTTTATTTTGCTCTTCATTTATATTTTGGGTTTCTCGTACAAGAGAAACCACGTGATATTTAAACTCACATGTTTGATTTGTTTCACTTAACATTATACTCTTGAGATGCATCCAGTTTCCCACAAATATGACAGTTTATGCTGCTATATGGTTGAGTAGTACTCCATTTCATATGAAATACATTTTCTTTCTTCATTCATCTGTTGATGAATATACAAGCTTCTTCCAGGATTTAGCTGTTATGAATTGTGCTGCTAGAAATATGGGAATTCATGTATCTCTATAATCTGATTTCTTTAACATTTTCTATAAAATACCTAGAAAGGGAACAGATAGATCAAACATAATTTCTAGTGCTAGTGTTTGAGGAATCCTCACACTGATTTCCATAGTAGTTGCACTAGTTTACATTTCCACCATCAACGTAGAAGAGTTCCCTTTCCTGCAGCCTTCTGGCTTTGGCTATTATTTGATTTCTTAATGAATACCTTATTCTTTCTGGAATAAGATGAAATCTTAGTTTTGTTTTAAATTGTATTCCTTTGAAATGGTCAGAGATGTTGAACATTTTTTTCATCTGTTTATCAGTCCTTTGTATTTCTTTCTCTGGGCCATTTGTATTCAATTCGGTTGCCTATTTTTTATTGAGTCTTTTATTTTGAAGGTTTAATCTATTTTATTTCTTTATATATTCTAGATATTAATGCTCTTGCTGAGGAATGTCTGGTCAGCACTTTCCCCCATTCTGTTGCTAGTTGCTTTGTACTATTTGTTGTTTTCTTTGCTGAGCAGATTTTTTATGACAGGTGAAGCATTTTTCTCTTATTTCAAAAACCAGCTCTCAATTCAATGATTCTTTGTATTTGTTCTAGTCCTTAGTTCACTGACTTCTGCTCTGATCAGACTGGGTGTGTTCTTGCTCATGTTGGTGGATGAAGAAAGCAATCAGCCTTCTGGTCTCTTCTTGAGGTAGGCCGTAGGGCAGGGGATCAAGCACACTGTTGGATTTACTGGCACCTTCAGATCCAGCCTCCTCTGAAAGCCACACTCACTAACCCTGGCTTCTCACTAAGGAGTGTGAGGTATTTTTCTTCTTCTTTTCTTCATGGCCTGAGTTACAACTTCTCAAAGGTCTATGTCTAGCTCACACTCTTTCTGTAGATTCCTCCTGTGTCTGTCTCTCCCTTATTCCCTGTGTGAGGCTAACAATAGAATCTCTGAAGTGGAGTTATTCTGTAGTTGTTCTGTGGCTCAGTTTTAAACAATCAACTCTTCTCCAAGATGACAGCTGACTAAACACTCTCTGCCAATATGGAAAGCACTGCACTGGGTTTCTCTTCTGATTGTGCTGTGAAAGTGTTGCCTTCAGAGTACAACCTCATGCTGCTTTTGCAGTGTATAATAGTGGTGGGCTTTTCTTTGGGCTAGAGCGGCTGGCAGGCCTATACTTTCTCCCTGGACTCACCTTCTCTCCCCATGCACTGTATTCATCCCATGCACTATCTTCATACTCGTTCAGGTTGGTTGGCTGGGTGCTCAGGGCCTCTGTTGCCCCATGCCAAACAGAAACAAAACAGAGTTGGCTTGGAGATGGAAAATGGCCTTGGGTGTGGTGTGGAATCCAGTGGTGTGGAGTTTTTCAAGGGCAAATGCTGCACCATCTGAGCCCCATGGTGCACAGTGCCTGTTGTGTCTATCGTTGACTATTTCCGCTGACATTTTCAAAAGGATTATCGTCCCATAGTTACAGTTCATGAATATTTTTCTAGTTCTGTCACAAATTTTTCAATGTGTGTTTTCTTCACAGTAGAATACTGTGAGCTGAAACTTGTTCCACCTTGTTAATTCAGGCACTAATTAATTCGTGAATTTACCAAGAGCAAAGCTAGGTAGTTGTCTCTAAGTCAGGACAGTTAATTAGGTAGAAACCCTCATTTCGCAATTGGAAATCGGGTCCCATATAGACTTCATTTAGAAACCTTTAATAATTAAATATTTCAACAATTTCATATTTAGCAACTTATTTACAATACGTAAATTTTCTTAATACTTTCCTGAATTTATAATTTTCAAGCTATTTTATTTAACAATAAACTGAACAGCTGATAGTGTGCTTCCCAAGACCTCCAGCTGAATGTCTAATAGGTTGATACTACTTTACCTAATTGGAGATTAAACCTTACTCATCTGAGATAATACACAGAACATCTTCCATTCCAAAAGAAGAAATCAGTGAAAGCTGTGCGAGTTGCATGGGATTTTTATAGCACTGAAAGAAAAGCAATAATCTGTTGTATCCTAAAATGAATCTTATTATGAGACAGACCATCACCTGACACTAATATCTAGGCTGCTTGTGAAGCTGGGGGAGAACAAAGTGGAGGAATATTGCAAGACAGAAATAAGACATTGAACACAGTGTGCCTGGATGTTTCAATAGCTGTTATATTTGAGGGACTTCAAATATTTAATGCATACAAATAGCCATGTAGGGAATTCACACGTCAAGTGTAAAGTCCTACTTTTGTAACATAATTAGTTGAAGAAATGAGACATTAATTTTAGACCTTTCTTTCATTTTCCATCCTGATGTTTGGTATCTCCAGGACCCCATGCCTGTGCCAGCCTTTCTCCACTCTGTTCTTCTACTCCCGTCCATCACAGTGTCCCTCACACATGGACACGGCTTTGTTCTCTAGTGGACTGCAGATTTCTTTCCCTGGTACCTCAAGACTCACAACCATGCTGGCCAGCAATACCAGGAAGAAGGAAGTTAATTGCACTCAAAAACAAGATTAGATAGAAATAGATGAGAGGTTTTCCTTTCATCAGCCCTGTCTTCAAGTTCAGACATTCTGTCCTTACATTGGTCACTTCTGCTGCCCACACTTAAAATAGAATTTTTCATCTTTTGAATTTCTGTTTGGTACTTTTGTTTACTAAACAGGTTATTCTAATTCTTTCCTAAACCAGTTATTCGTGTTTTATATTGTTTAATTTAGCTCAGCTAACATTTTGTTATTGTCACTGGTCATTTTGGGTTTTATGTCTGTTACCTACATAGCTATATCATCTTTGAGCTTGCTGATCAGCTTATTGATCTGTTTTTGGGTGGTATTTAATTTCATTTAATTTAGCTGTTTGGACTTTTGTTTTCATCATGGATCAGCTTTTGGGGAGTTGGATGCTTTTGGAGGCATTTTTTTCTTATTCTCACGTATTTCTATTTGTGTGTGTGTGTGGGTGTGTGTGTGTACACACATGCATAAGCACACACTGAGGTTTGCAAGTTGATTACAGTAGAAAGACATTTTTTCTATTCCAGAGATCTCTTTAGTTCTGTCTTCTTTTTGGAGCTGAACTCTGGGCGAGTGTGGACAACTACAGTTCTCTGCCTCTGTCCAATGAACCAACAACCTTTATTAATTTGGGTATGGAATTGCAGTATAATTGGCCCAGCACCCAGTTCTCTGGAAATAAATCAGTATTGATAACACAAAAACGTAAGGAAGATGTGAATATGAACCCAGAAAGATGCGGGTGTCTGAAGAAAGTGTCAGTGATTACTTAATTACATGTAAAAGTTCAGTTCTTTAACCTCATGTGGAATCAAACAAACAAGACTCTATGTACTGGAGCACACGGAGGCTTGCGTCCAGATGTTAGTGCAGCTTCCATTAAATTCAACTACTCCAACTTGACTTCTGCTGAAACGGATGCATAGAAAATTTCTAAAGCTGAGGACTCAAATCATGTTTTTCTTCCACAGAATCAGAGTGATGCAACAGAGCTTAGAGGCTGAAGTCATTTTTCAGACATCGTGGCCTTGGATAAATCAAACGCAAGCACAAAGTACAAGTTGACATGAACTTAGACGTCATGTTATATGGTTATTTTGGAACATCTTGGCGACATGAGTTAGATTTTTCTGTCCAAATGATACTCTCATTTTGCTACATAGTAGAAACTCGAGCTCAAAGCCCACGACACAAGCATGTAAAAGACTTCCCAGCAATTAGAAGTCTCAGGGCTGTCTTTATTTCCTTGTTCCTCAAACTGTAGATAAAGGGGTTTATCACTTGAGGGATCACAATGTACATCACTGAAGCCACTGCGTTCTTAGCGGAAGAGTCGGAAAATGTAGAACTCAAGTACACACCAAAAGCTGTCCCATAGAAAAAGGAAACAACACAGAGGTGAGACCCACAGGTGGAAAACGCTTTGCGCCTTCCCCCAGCTGAGGGCATTCTCAAAATACAGGAGACAATTTTAACATAAGAGAAAATAATCCCGATGAGAGGGACACCAAAAAATGTGTTTCCTGCTGAATATATCAGCATGGCATTGATGAAGGTATCAGAACAGGCCAGCCTGATGATCTGAGCAAGCTCACAGAAGAAGTGAGGGATTTCCACATTTGTGCAAAAGGACAGTGGCAGTGCCGCCAGGCTGTGGAGCAGGCCGTGCACAATGCTCGTGAGCAGGGAGAGCAGGACCAGCAGGACACAGAGACCAGAGTGCATGATGACCGTGTACCTCAGAGGGTGACAAATGGCCACATAGCGGTCATAGGCCATCACTGCGAGGAGACAATTTTCTAAACAACCAAAAACTAATACAAAGCAGAGCTGAGAGAAGCATCCTGTGTAACCGATTCTCTGGTCCTGTGCTTGTATGTTCACCAGCATCTTTGGGATTGTGCTAGTGCTTATACAGATGTCCGTGAAGGACAGGCTGGAGAGGAAGAAGTACATGGGGTTGTGGAGGCGGGCGTCAGAGCTGACAGCCAGGATGATGAGCAGGTTTCCCAGGAGGGTGACCAAATATATAGATAGAAACAGGCTGAAGATGAGGGGCTGCAGTTCTGGGTCATCTGTCAGTCCCAGGAGGAGGAATTCCAAAACAGCTGTTTGGTTTTCGAATTTCATGTTGCTGAATCTATAGAAAAGACGGGGTAAAAATAAAATGAAATCAGTAGTTCTAAATGAGAAGCAGAATCTCTCAGGGTTGATAAAAATGAAAATTCTTGTTACCACTGTGGGTGTTTATTGTATGCAATCTGGGAATAACAACCAGTGTTCTATGTTTAGCATATACTTTCCATGAAATTAATATTTCTAAAGGGCTTTCAACAATGCCTTGAAATAAAGAAAATGCCTGCATTCACAATTGGAACCCCATCTGAATACTCAGATCCTTCTCCACATTCTTTATCCCTCTATTTTTCTTCCCTTTCATCTAAATCCTATTTCCTTGATTTAATAGCCATTCTAGAAAGATAGAAAGTTCTGGGACTAAAATAAAGCACAATACATGGATTTTTCTTTCTAGCTCATGCCTTGAAACAAAAAGCAATATGAGAATGGACTTAGCCAATTTAACATGTAGAGCAGCAGCCCCCAATCATTTTGGTACTGGGACCAGCTTTACGGAAAACACTCTTTCCACAGACTGAGGGAGGAAGAGCAGACTGGGATGATTCAAGTTCATTACTTTTGTTGTGCACTTTATTTCTATTATTGTTACCATGCAATGTTTAATGAAACAATTATATGACTCACTGTAATGCAGAATCAGGTAACTATAATTATGGGCAGTCTCATGCAAATTAAAATTAGGATCGGATTCTGACTTAAACTCTTCCTCCCAATGCAGCTGTAAGTTGAAATACATCAAGTTACATGGCACTGTTAAGTCGGCTACCAAATGTCGCTTAATTGTCACTTAGCACTTGCTGATAAGGGTTTTGCTGAATCTGGAAGCAATTGATTTATTGTGGACTCTGTGCAGTCAAACCTCTGCTTACTTTAATCTGCATTTGCACCCGTTTTCCAGCATTACCATCAGCACCTATGCTCCACCTGAGCTCATCAGACATTAGATTCTCTTCAGAACATGGAACCCAGATCTCTTGCATGCACAGTTCACAGTGGAGTTTGAGCTCTAGAAGCCTAAAGCTACTGCTCACAAGATGGGAGGCAGAAATCTGGTGGCGAAGTAAGTCATGGTGCATGCTTTTAAATACAGTTGAAGGTTTGGTCACCTTCTGCTGTGTGGCCTGATTTCTAAAAGGCCACCGACCAGTTAGGGACCAGGGATGAGGAATCCTGTTCTGGAGCAGTGGTCTCTTATTTGGGAAGTCTCAGTATCACCTGAGTGTCTTGTCAGTTTATAGAGGAGAGAAGTTTATCTTTTAGCTCCGCAGGCCTATAAGGATGTGTCATGGAAAGATCTACATACTGATGGGCAAACACTGTGTCAAAGCTCTGGCTGTCAGATTGCTGAATTATATCTCGTGACTAATCTTCACAAACACCCCTGGATAGTACAGAATTAGCATTCCTAAATATTTATGAACTTCTCAACAATTTCCTTTACAATCACAACAGTTTCTTGATGAAATAAATCCCCAAATCTCCCCTTGCTTTCAAGGTATGCCATCCAGTATGCATTGAGTTGTAGCCTGTTGGAGGCAGCCATGCAGGTGGACACGAGAAGTGATTGGAAATCATTGTCTGTAGAGTTGAAGCTGGTAATGCCATCCCTTGCAAGCACAAGCAGTCTGGTTTAGCAATTAATTTCAAGAGAAATTAGGTAATCGCATTGATAATATTCTGTCCAACCCTATGGGAAACTCTTCCCTTAGCAAGTTAGGAAACATATAATTACGTAAAATTTAAAAGCAAACAAAATAATAGCTAAATTTGAGAAAAAAATGAAATGCTGAGATTCCTCTGAAAGAAAAAGAAGTAAAAATGAATTCTTGCTTTCTAGATAACAGTCTTTAAAAATGACAGACTCTGCTACTCAGGCATCCTAATAGGAGTGTCCCTTGTGAGAGTTGCTTTTTGTCCCCCAGGGAAGACAGAAGCAGCTACATCAGCAGTGATCATTTGGTGTAAAATGAGAATCTTGGGTTCTGAATTTAATCCAGTCCCCAGCAGTTGCTTTTAGGATAAAAATCTTCAACTGGATATTTTACTTCTTTAAAGGAACCTGCTTAATGAATGTGTTCGTTTGCTGCAGCATGATGATTTTTATAATGTGGGCTTCTCCAGTACACACTGTGTATGCATTAAATACATAATTTTTATTCTGCAATTATACCCCAGATTCTCAGGTTAAAATCCTCACGGAGATGTTTCAAGGATTTGAGAAATAAATACTGTAGAGCAAAAGCAGCCTGTATATAGTTGTATAGGCAGGATGAGCCTTCGCCTGGCTTTTCCAATCTTTTGTTTCCGTATGTGTGAATCTGTGCCTGCGTGTGTTTTTCATGAGCAGTAGCACAGGGCACTTTTCACCCATCAGTAACCAGAGATGAGTTATGGTAGTTAGGGACAGAGAAAAGGAAGGCAGAAAATCTCTAGCCTCGGCAAGGTTAACAGAGATCCGTGAAGAACAGACGTGTTCAAATTACCTTCGGGAATCTCGATTAAGTAGAAATGTAGGGAAAGAAATATCAATGATACCAACATTCATTTGGCATCAACATATGACAAAAAATGTAGCACGGAAAATGAATGAGATATTAAAAGAATTAGATACATGATTCTCAAAGTTTCTGTCTAATTTTGGAAAATGTTATCAGAAAAAAGTTCTATATGAGAAAAATTAAATTAATTGAGCCTCTGCAGGTGCATACATTTTCCTTGGGGATTATCATCCATGCGTTATAGAAACTGCAGAAAATCTTGAAGGTCTGGCACCCCCTAGACAACAACAAAAATGCTGCACACTTCAACATGCTTTCTTTAGATATTTTTGGTTAAAATAAAAGACAATTTATTTGAAGACGGGGAAAAGAGAGAGAGAGACGGACAGACAGAGAGAAACAGAGAGACAGACAGACAGGGGAACAGGCATGGCAGACAGCTACTCTGATCGAGTAGGGAAACTGAATAACTCCTTATTTAGATATTTTAATTTTGAGAACTAAGGAGATGTTTGAAGCCTCTTACAACACGTTCTTCTACAAATTTAATTTTTTTCTTTCAAGGGAAAACATCACTTTAAGTTGACATAAATTATTCTCTCTGCATTTTCAATGAACTTAGCATTATTCTTCCAAATATCAACTTCATGGGTTATATTTTAAAAATTTCACATAATAGAATCCTACCATATGTGTGTACCATTTTTGATTGGTGCCCTTAGATAATTTTAATCTCTGATAAATGTTATATGTAGTCGTCCTTACTTGATGTTAATTATTAGAATGTTCCACTATATTTACAGCTCGATGTACTTCTATATTCTTTAACCAATAGAATCAAGAGGTGACAGCCTCTTACTGATAACTATGTATGCAATTAGGAGCCATGCATGTGGGACACCACCACATTCAAGGTGAGCTGTCTTGCGGAAAATAGAAGAATGAAGGGGATTGCCAAGGTGGTGAGTTGTGTATGCTTTGCATTTTATTACTTCATTTAACAAGACATGAAACACTGTAGCACAGTAATAACACTGGTTAACTGTGGGAGGGAGATGGACGGTTGTGTTGCAGGTGTTGTTCAGATGTTTCTGCTATTCATATTCTTATGAAGACTAAGAAACTGCTCAATGAGCTACTCTGACTCCACCTCCTTATGCAGAGTCCTCACACATCCCACCTCACATGAATATACAAGAGATTACTGTAAGCAGGTGAAATTGTACTCCACTATCTGCACTCTTGTTCAAATAATAAATGAAGAGACTTTGGCTTACCTGGATGGTTTCTTTGAGAATGGTGCTCAGCAACACCATGTGGAATGTGGAAGACAGAAGATCTGTCCTCAGGAAGGGTGGGCACACTCGTGGACTCAGTGATTCCACACCTTGAAATACCTTCTCTGGGGGAAAGCGCACCCATTGCTGCCTGACTGAGCAGGACTTTCCATTCAGGTTTTCACAGCCTGACTCAAAGTTCCTGTATCCCTCGGGGGGCAATTTCCAATGTTCCTCATTAACCTGATAGCTACCACAAACATGACTGTCATTCTGATCCCAGGAGTATATATTCTTAAACAGCAAATCTATGGGGGGGGAGTAATTCAAGATTAGTGATTTCCTGAATCCTGAGGCCAGCTGTTCATCATCCAGGTCTCTCCATCATTTCTATTCATTTCTTTTCACCAACCTTAAACACATAATCTACTGAACTTCTCTAATAAATTCTTACCTACCATTTTAGCTATTTCTATTTTGTCATATCACCATGTCTGACTGAATTTTAAGTATGAAAATTTATTAACATACATGTATATATATATATCATATTGTTAATATATGGTAAAATAGAAAACACTACAAAAATTTCTTCTTAAATGTATTAATGTTCCCATTTATTTATTTATTTGTTTGAGACAAGGTGTCATTATGTAGACTATGCTGGCCTTGGACTCATGGCAATCCTCCTGTCTCTGCCTCCCCAGCGCTGGACTTTCAGACATGAGCCACCACATCCAGCTGTATTCATATTTTTTTTTCTTGGTATTGGGGATTGAGCTCAGGGCCTTGCGCTTGCTAGGCAAGTGCTGTACCACTGAGCTAAATCCCCAACCCCTTAACATTTCTCAATCTTATTTTTTCTCTATGTACTTTGAACAAAATTATCTAATCTACTACTTTCTACCATTTCTGATGGCATTTTAAAAAGGACTATCATTCCCTAACTATAATTTGTGAATACTCTTCTAATTCTATCACGATATTTTCAATGTATATTTTCTTCACATTAGAGACTGTAGGCTAAAACTGGTTCTACACTTTTAACTGAAGCATTTCTCCATTCACGAAATTACCAAAGTGAGTGGTATGTATTCGTCTGTGCTTCAGAATTATTAATCAGACTTAAACCTTCATTTCAGAGTTGAAAATGATGCTCCAGATAGTATTCATTTGGAAACCCTTTATACTTTTCACTCATTTTGTTTATCACCTTACAATATGTTAACTCTTTGTATATAAATCTTCTGAATCTGTAATTTTCAAGGTATGTTGTTTAAAAATGAACTTAGAAAAGCACTGTAATGTCTTCCTTAACCATCTTGACTCATTAACTTTTTAAAAAGAGAATCTTCTGGATTTGAAACCATTTGATATCTTGAAAATGGCCATTCTTTTGATTGTAAGATGGAATCTCACTGTTGTTTTAATTTGGACTTCTCTAAGGGCCAGCAAAGTTGAGCATTTCTTCATGTGTTTACTGGCCATTCATAATACTTCTGTGAAGCGTTTATTCATTTTACTCCTGGAGGAGAGGACAGGAAGGGGATGAAAAGTGTATTTAAAAAAGAAAACAAAAATAAACCTGCTTAAATGAGGAAAGGGGGGAATGGAAGGAAGGGGTGAGGAAGGGGCAGGAGACCAAGATACATCATGTATAGGTGCAAAATAACCATGATAAATGTGATCATTATGTATACAATGTGCCAATGCAAGTTCTTGGTAAAAAATAAAAAAAAAATTAAAAAGTTTAACAACAACAACAACAAAAGAAATCAAGATGTAGAGTAAAATCTTGGTTTGCAAGCATAACTTTTTCCAAAAACACACTTGTAATCCAAATCCCTTGGATATCAAAGTGAATTTCCACATAAGGAATAATACAAACTGAGATGATTCATTCCACAACCGAAAAATATTCATGTAAAAATGATTACAGTACTGTAATATGCTACAAAATAATAAATAAAATACACAATATAAAGAAAAGTAAACAAACTAAGCTAACCTGCACTTGCCTTTGAAAACCGTCGTTGCCAACATGAGGGAGAGAACACAGAGAAGGGTTGTTGTGTAGGACATCTTTCACAACCTCTAATGGAGTCACTCCTATCTAATGGCTCGTGGAATCTTTTTCTTTTTATGCAATTTTAACGAGAAACCTGTGCAATGACACTTGCTTTTGCTTCCTCTTGAGGATTTCATGGTAATGTGATATTGCATTATTGTGAAACAGACTCATCACTCACACTGCTACCACCTTATTCAGGGGGTGAGTTTCTACAAAAGTTTGTGCTGTTTCCCACATTTTACACATCTCACTACTGTCATTCAAAGTGAGGGATTCCTCTGCTCTTTTCTCCTCCTCCTCTGCATGATGATCACCCACCATCCCACAGCAACAGAGAGACAAGAACATTGGCTCAATTGTGATCATGTGATGTTTGGCGGCACCTACAATTTGTACTGCAAGACATCATTTGTTTATCCAGTTAAAATTTATTAGAAATGTTTGCTCATCTCATGGAACATGCACAGAACAAGTTACTTGTGATGCAAGGTTCTGCTGTAATGTGTATGTGTGCCAACTCCTCCCAAAGAATGTAAACATTATGTACTAAAATCATTCACTAAAAAAATTTAAAAAGAAATAAATCTTCAATCAAGAAGAATTAAAATCATCATATCACAGTGATATATGCACAACCATGTTCATAGCAGCACAATTTGTAATAGCTAAGTCTTGGAAACAACTTAAATGCCCAACAACTGATGATGGTTAAAAAAGATGTGGTTTTTCTACACAATGGAGTACTACACCGCCATAAAAAAGGATAAACTGGATCCATTTGTATGTAAATGGATGTTCCTGGAGAACACACTATTAAGTGAAATAAATCAGACACTTATTAGTACACATCGAATTGTTTCTCTGATATGAGAAACCATAAGTGTAAATAAGGACAAAGGGGTAGAATAGATACTTTGTTTAAAAAAGAAAAAAGAGAGATAGTATTCAAAAGAGAGAACGAGATAGGGAAAAGGGGGATAAAGAAGAAGGTTAAAAGAAAAGTAAGATGAAAGGGGAAAAAATGGT
>PVJO010030355.1:0-15619 GCA_004026905.1 Hystrix cristata | reverse complement strand
TGTGAGAAACAGTAAATTCTGCTTTTTCTATCAAACTGGAGTGACTCCATCTTAAAGTAGCCCATCCTAAACAGCCCTTCCTAAATACACTAAATTACAGAAGATGCCTGCTCAATTCCAATCCTGTGAACACAGTGACAAACCAAAGATAGCTTATCAGGGACCAAAGATTTTCTGTTCTCCACATCCCCCTCTGCTCTGTTCTCCTTCCCCTCAGCATCCCCTCAGATTTCCCTTGTGCTAAATTAGCCAATCAGGATAGATTGTGAACCTTCAAAGCAGCCAATGAAAAAGAGGTCAGCTGCTCCTCCTGTGTTAGGGAGAAAAAGGGGCACACTCCTTTGTCCTGCACGCCTGCTCCCTCGTTGTTGGGATGTGCTTCAGCCACTTTCACAAAAGTAAAAGGCTTTCTTGATGCCCAAGTGCTTTATTATCTCCACCAACAAATTGAGACTGGAGGCTCAATTCCAATACGGGTTACTAGCCACACATTTAGGATTTGTTGGAATATATGCCCTGTGCCATATGGAAGCATAACGAGAAATACATTCACACTCCAATCAGTGAGCAGTAACTGCCAGGCACAGATACACACACACACACACACACACACACACACACCCTGCACAAATTTCTATTCTCAAGAGTCTGACAGTACTGAAGAGCTCAAAAAGAGGCCAAGTTCAAGCTCAGCTTGGAAACTTAGTTCAGATCCCATGTCTGAAAAAAAGGCTGGGGATGTAGCACAGCGTGAAGGCCTTAGGTTCAATCTCCAAAACTGGAAGAAAAACAGACAGAAGGAGAGAGATGTGAGAATGTACTATCACTACCACTAGTATACTCTTGTCAGGCATTATTACGTGCAATAGAAATATTGTGTGGGAAGAAGCCTACAGCACAATTAGCCCAAAGAATCCTTAAGACATCGAGGAAAGAAACAAAATAAACTCTGATTATCATGGCCAGTATAATCTTTTCCCCAACCAAACATAATCCAAAATAATCTGTTTCTTAACCAAATGTTTCATAGTGAAGAATCAGTAAATTTTTACAACAGTACATCTCCAACACAGGGAAAATGAGCCAGCTAAAACTCACCTAATTCCAAAATTTGATCTAACATCTATTTGCTAAATAAATGCTATGTCCCAATTGAGTAAAATAAGCTTTATTTAGAAGGTTAGAGTTGAGGTTCTGGTGTTTTCATGATTTAGATCAGTGGTAGAGCACTTGCCTAACAAGCTCAAGGCCCTGAGTTCAATCCCCAGCACCAAAAAAAAAAAAAAAAGATTATGTTGTACATTTGAAAGGAAATGTACATTGTGAAAATTCTATTGTGTGTGTGAGTGTGTATGTGTGTTTGTGTGCACTGGGTCACAATACTAAAAATATCTTTCCTTTATAAAAATCTGTCAATGAAAGTCAGAAAAAGTTAACCTATTTTGTTTCTTAGTCATTCTAATGGGCGAATAGTGGTTAACTCATTATAGTTTTACTTCATACTTCTCTAAAAACTAAAGAGGTCAGACATCTTTCTTGGTGTTTATTTGCCCTCTGGATATCTTTTTTGGCAAACTGTCTATTCAAATCTGCTGCACATTCTTACTGGGTTGCTTTCTCAGATATGTGATTTGCAAATATTTTCTCTCAATCTATCACTTCTTCCATTTTTCTGATATATTCTAAGGAGTGAAGCAGGATACTAAGTTCAAGCCCAGTATGGGCAACTTAGCAGACTCTATCTCAAAATAAAAATAAAAAATTAATAAATGTTGGTGAGGATGCAGGAGGAAAAAGAAAACCTACACTACTATATAGTCCAGACTGTGCTTGAACTCACTATTTAGCTCAGGTTGGCCTCAAACTCACAATTCTCCTCCCTCAGCGCCCCCAGTGCTGAGATTACAGGCTTGCATCACCACACCCAGCACTCAGTAAACATTTTTTATAAGTAATAAACTGAGTGATAAAATGTATAGTAAATACATAAACCAGTAACACAGTCGCTTATTTATCATGTATAATGTACTATACATCACTGTACATGCCATACTTCTGTACATACAACTGGCAGTGTAGTAGGTTTGCTTACACCAGCACTGTCACAAAAAACTATCACAAGCCAGGCGTGATGGTATGCACCTGTAATCCCAGCAGTCGGGAGGCTAAGGCAAGAAGATCACTGCAAGTTCAAGGTCAGCATAGGCTACATAGCAAGACCCTGTCTCAAAAATAAATACATAAATGAATGAATGAATAATTGTTGGAATCCAGTTCTATATTTTGAAAAAGTTACAATAGTTTCTTAATTAACAAGAATTCACTTTTTTAAAAAAAAATCTAAGGGGTCAAGGATTTAGCTTAAGTGGTAGAGCACTTGCCTAGTAAGCACAAGGCCCTGAGTTCCATTCCCAGCACCAAAAAATATCTAGAATCCTTGTTTCTATTTGCCTGTTGCTTGTTATATCATTGTTTATGTTTATTGAATTTATTCAATACTATGAATCTATAAATTAAAAAAATACCTACAAAAAGGTATTATATCACACAATGTGACAACAGCTATATCACTAGGCAGTAAGAATTTTTATAATGTTATGATTCTACCTTCACTTATGCAATTTACTATTGACAGAAATGTTGTCCGACATATGAATATATTCATAAATTACCCAGTTTGTATTATTCAGTTGTAGCACCACAAAGGAATTATGATATAAGGTATTTTTAATGGTGTCCAACTGCTCTACCACCTTATTTTTGCTAGTTTACCTTTTCTTCTACTGAATTGCCTTTATACCTTTGTCAAGGTATACTATTTTATGTATGGGTCTACCTCAGAATCTTGATTGCAGTAACTTTACAGAAAGTCTTGGTATCAGCTAGATTTTAGATCACATTTTTCAACTTTATTGTTCTTTATCAAAAGTATCTTAAAGGGGGAAACTGACCCAGTGAAACTGGAATTTGTAATCCTCCTGCCTCAGCCTCCCAGAGTGTTAGGATTACAGTACAGGCATGTCCTAACTCATACTTCCCTTGTCTCTTAAGAAAAAATTTTAAACCAGGTGTGGTGTGGAGAGGGAGGAAGGCGGAAGGGGAAGGACAAGGAAGAAGGGGAAAAAAAGATAGTCCAGCAAAGACTGAACAAACAGCAGAGAGGAACTGCAGAAAGAGGACTTCCATGTGATGTGGGAGCTGCTCAGTCTTGGCATAACTGGCTTGTTGTGGAGCCAACGGCCATAACAGCAGTTTACTGGATCTGCAAATCATGGTACAAGTGGCGCTCCACTGATCTTATTCAGAACTGTGGTTCTGGAAGTTTTCCTGAGAATTTAACTAAGAGTTCTTTTATTTGATTTTCCTGAGTTCCTTAGCTCTTGTGAAGGTAGTACAGTCAACAGCAAATTAAACTTGGTGTGCCTGTGGGGAACAACGACCAGAGGACCTTACTCAGGTACCATCTTGCTTTGCACCCTCTTGTTTCTTCCTGAGTTAGTTTTGGTAGGCTGTGCTTCAACAGAATCAACTGATTTCTCCTAAGTCATCAACTTTTAGGGCACAGAATTGTTCATAATGCACCCTTGTCATCATTTTAATGTCTGTAAAACCTGTCATGATATTCCTGTCTTTTATTCCCGAGACTGGTCCTCACAATGACATTTCAATCAGCAACGGACCATATAAATGAAGGTGATCATAAGACTGGATAGAGCTGATAGGGGCTGCGGATTCAGCTCAGTGGTAGAATGCTTGCCCAGCAAGCACAAGGCCCTAGGTTCAATCCCCAGCACTCAAAAATAAAAGACTAAATGGAGCTGAAAATTTTCTATCACCTAGTAAAGTCATTCCTACTATAATATGAGCACAAAGCATTACTCCTGTTTGTGGTCATACTAGGGTAAGCGAACCTATTATGTTGCCAGTTGTATAAAACTATTACAATTATGCACACTGCACAACACTTGATATTAATAATAAGTGACTATGTTACTGGCCTATGTATTTACTATACTTTCTATTGTTAAGTGTATTCCTACTTACTAAAAAAAATGTTGGGGTCGGGGATTTTGCTCAAGTGGCAGAGCATTTGCCTAGAAGTGCAAGGCCCTGAGTTCAATCCCTAGCACCACCACCACCCCCCAAAAAACCTATACCATCTAGGTTTGTGTAAGTACCCTCTATGATGTTCATTTGACAAAAATCACCTAATGACTTCTCAGAATGTCTTCCCTATCATTAAGTGACTTGGGACAGTTAAATGATTACATAACTGCTTTCCCTCCGGGAACTGCCATACTTCTATAAACAGCAAGTGTTTTATCCACACTTCCTATTTAATCATACACTATATATTAGCCTGCTCAGGCTGTCATTACAAAACACCACACACTGGGTGGCTGAAACAACAGAAATAAATTTTCTCAGTTTAGGAGGTATGAGTCCAAGATGAGGGTGCCAGCACACTCAAGTTCTACTGATGGCTCTCTTCCAGGCTTGATAAAGAAACAGCAAGCGCAACAGTGTTTCTCTAACAGGAGCAACTGAGTCCCAGCCCCTTGAAATTTGCACTTAATCCTATCACATTAGGGGTCAGGACTTCAACACATGAATTTTAGGGAGCACACACTCAGGTGCTGACTTTAATGAAATAACATGTTTTTAACCACAAGTTACTTAATAAATGACATTCTTAAGTGGAAATGAATTTCTTCTAATAACATACTAGTGTGAAGCAGGAGTAAATGTACAATGACTCCTACTACAGTTTGGTAGCACAGCCTTGAATCATGCTACGGAGCCAGTAGTTTTATCCATTATTGGTTTTATACCACAAATAGACACATTAATAAAGTAAAAGAGCCTAATAATGTACTATTACTATTAAGAAAATAGTTCCAACCTCACTTTGAGAACTCACCACTACCTTATACAGTTAAGCTCAAATAAGAGAAATATTTTCCAAACTGCTGTAAATTAAATTGCTAATTTTTTCCAACCCCTCCCAAAGAGACAGCTATATCAGAAACATTACCAGGAATTTCTCTAGCGAAAGAAATTAGATGACTTCAGTGTAAAGATGAAAGATGAAAATTTAGTCTGTACCTCCTTTTCCCCCAGTACTGGGAACTGAAGCCAGAGCCTTTGCACTGAGCTACACTCCCAGCCCTTTATTTTTATTTTGAGAGCGGGTCTTAGTAAGTTGCCCAGACTGGCCTCGAGTCTCCTGCCTCAGTCTCTAAGGGTATACCCTTGTACCTTTTGAATTTTACACCATGTACATCTGCTATCACCCAAAATAAATGAAACTTGTTCCAGATATGTTTAAACATTTACTTCACAAAAATCTCAATTTAGTAGGGAATGGCAGCACATGCCTGTGCTCAGGAGGCTGAAAGAGAAGAACTGCAAATTTGAGGCCAGCTTGAGCAACTCTGCAAAACCATATGAAAAGAAGAAAAATTTAAACTGCCAGGGGATGCAGCTCAAGGCTCCTTAGGTTCAATCCTCACCATCAGAAGGGAAAACAAACAAAAACAAAAGTTTATTTTAAATAATGCGTAATTTCACCCTCTCACTCAACTTGGTTCATAGAAGCCAGATGCAGCTTTCTTTAATTTTCTAAAGCTGGGCTGGGGATTTAGCTCAAGTGGTAGAGCTCTTGCCTAGCCCTGAGTTCAATCCCCAGCATCCAAAAAATATATTTATATATTTCTAAAGCAATAGGGATCTCAGGGCCAGACAGTATTAATTTGTAAATGACAAAAACATCAATTCAATTAGCAGCTGAATTAGATAGACATTAATATACAGTCAGAAAGGAACTAGGCTGTCAAGGAAGTCAGAAAAAATAAAGACATCAGAATTGTGGCTAGAGGCAAATCTGAATACCAGGCCTAAAAAGATGCAACGACCAGTCCTACATACCTCCCCTGAGGTATAAGCAGTAACTTGAAGATTATACTATAACTGATATCACCTGGTCCAATAAAGTCTAGGTACACATCAGTGACCCAGGCAGGTGACCTTCCTAAAAATGTTTTCGTTCTTTCCATGTACACCTGCTATGTGACCTAGATCAATATTACCTAAGTGGCTATACCTGTAATCTTATTGGTTGATCACAGCTTTGACCCACGTTGTAATCACCTTGTGATTTTACTCCATAAAACTTCCTCTGAGAAGTGGGCTCATTGGCAACCCACTTTAAGGTCCCCTCCTGTTTCTCGAGAGCTCTCTCAATAAATTTTTCCTACTCTTAGGGTTAACCTCTGCTGTTCCTTAGAATTCATTCTTTGATTCTGAGGAACACAAACTCCATGTATCTGACATCTAGCAGTTTGGGAGTTACATTTCCCCTATATCAATTCTACACTGGAGTAAGTTTTCACTGGATTCTACATAGGGTAGTTTAGTTGAAAGCTCTGTAAGACTGAAAGACACTATGTATACCACATGATAGGCAGGTCCTCAGAGATGGAAAATCTAGCCCAACACAATTCTAGAGAACATATTATTATTATTATTTTAAATAAATAAATAAAGTGCAAGTCTAATAGCCTGAGTCTGGTTTTGATATTTTTTCTAGTAGTACTGGGGATTGAACCCAGGATCTTTACACTAAGATACATCTCTACATCCCCAGTTCATTATTATTAATTTTGAGATAGGGTATCACCCTGCTCTCAAATTTTGTGAACCCCCATCTCAAAACTGAAACAAAAACCAAAGCAAAACAAAAAGAGATATATATTAACACACTTGGACAGAGAAGGCAAATGATGGCATCAATTACTCTTAAGAATGAGAAACAAGGGGTTGGGGATTTAGCTCAGTGGTAGAGCACTTGCCTAGTGAGCGCACAGCCCCAAGTTCGATCCCTGGCACCCGCCACCCCCCAAGAATGAGGAACATAAAGCAGACTGATTCGCAAATGAGATACTTCTGTGGACAACTCTAAAAAAAGTCAAAGATGTGGAAATCAACAGGATATAATTTATTAAAGATAGTCCAATATTTAGATTCTGATTGGCTAATCTTAAGTAACAAAATGAACAAACACAGAATAAACCATGGTCTGCTTCTGAATCCAGATACACTTGGAAAATGAGAATTTGTAACTACAAAACTAAACAGTGGAAATCTTTTATTAAGAAAAGGGGAGTACCTCAAGGTATAGGTCCATGGTAGAACATGTGCTTATTTATTAGCATGTACACCCTGGGTTCAATCCCCAAAATCAGAATAAAAGAAAAAAGAAACACACACCCAAACCCAGGTGTCATGGCACACACCTATAATCCTATCTCTCTGGAAGGCTGAGGCAAAATGATTGTAAGCTCAAGCCCAGCTTGGACAACTCAGCAAAACTCTGTCTCAAAATTTAAAAATTAAAAAAAAAAAAAAAATGCTGGGAATGTAGCTCAATACAAAAGGCCCTGTGTTCAATCCACAGTACCCGCTGGCCCCACCAAAATCATACCACTCACACCTGGGAAATTCTATTAACATCCTCAGTCCTTAAAAGAAATTCACTCTGTAAAATCATATGTTCTATTGTCTAACTTGCATGAAATGAAAGGTTGTCTCAGTAAGAAAAATGGAATTGGTCAATTAGTCATACCAGACTGCCAGGTTTAGTTAGACTGGATAAAACAGGGCTGGGGTGGGTGGGGGGAGGCAACACTCAAGGCAGGGTACAGTGCAACTCAAACTAATACAGGTAAGAATTCCTAAAGAGTTAGTTAAGACACTGATTTCAGGACCTCAACCCTAAAG
Organism: Hystrix cristata; assembly: GCA_004026905.1. Taxonomy (NCBI): domain Eukaryota; kingdom Metazoa; phylum Chordata; class Mammalia; order Rodentia; family Hystricidae; genus Hystrix; species Hystrix cristata. Next base: position 7,840 of record PVJO010030355.1, on the reverse strand, counting down.
ATCTGGTTTGGCAGATACCAAGTAGGATCAAAGAAGATACATTACTAAGATGCTCCAAAATGATGCTGGTATCTGTGGATTATGTTTTTAGTACTGTTCTTGAGCTACAAACAGTAAAAAACTAAAATTAAAAAGTCTCTGAATCTAGCAAGGTGTGGTAGTGCATATCTGTAATCCCAGCACTCTGGGAGATTAAGAAAGAAGGACCCCAAGCCTGGGCAATTTAGCAAGACTCTGTCTCAAAAGTAAGGGATAGGGATACAACTCAGTGCAAAGGCCCTAGTTTCAACCCCCAATACCAAAAATCAAAAAGCAAGCAAACAAAAATACCTACCTAGAGAGAAACAGAAATAAAAATCCTTAAATGTTTCTCAAGTAAAAAAGGGGGGGGCCTCTGGGTTTTGCTTTGTTTTGGTGGGGGTTGGGTAGGGTGGGTGAGACAGGATCTTACTATTCCAGGCCAGCCCTTAACTGCAGCAATCCTCCTGCCTCAACCTACCAAGTAGCTACCAAGTAGCCCACCTGTGAGCACCTGAGGCTTTGAGGGGGACGTCTAGATGCAGACCATAACACTGGGCAATTCAACAATTTACTGGGAAGACACTGTCTTGAAATAAAAATAAAAGCAGGGCTGGGGATATGGCTCAGTGCAAAGACCTTGGGTTCCATTCCCACTATCATCAAGCATAAAAGAAAGAAAAAGACCAAAAATGTTTTCCCCAACTTGGATCTATATATTCAGTGTGGTCTCAGTAAAAATTTCAGTAAGGTATTTTGTGGATAGTGATAAACAAAATTCCTTTAATCAGGTAAGTATCATCAAAGCACATGGTTACTGGAGAACAAGACCTTCACAGCATTCTTAGGTATCACCCAAAGGCATCAGTATTTTTAATTAATTTATTTTTATTTTTATTTTTATTTTTGAGACAATGTCTTGGTATGGAGTTCTGACTGGCTTTGAACTCACTATGTACCCCAGACAGACCACAAACTTGTGATCTTGCCTCAGCCTACTTGGCTGCACAGTCATGCGCCACCATGCCTGGCTTAGATCATCTTTGATTTCTTTCATCAGGAATTCTACAGCAGGCCTGAGTGGAGTGGCACACTCCTATAAACCCAGCACTCTGGAGGCTGAAGTAGGAGGATCGCTGCGAATTTGAGGCCAGGCGAGGTTACACAGTGAGTTCAAAGCCAGCCTGAACTATACAGTGAGAGCCTGTCTCAAAAACTACCCCCCAAAAAAATTTTAACAGTTTTCCTCATACACATCTTGTACATATTTTCTTAGATTTCCTGTGTGGTTTTTTTTTACTACTACTTCAATGCAAATTTAGATGGCACTGTGTTTTTAATTTCGAAACTCCAAATGTCTATTGTTAGTACAGAAGAAAATGAGTTGTTTGTATCTTGAAATCGTGCTATAACCACTTATTAGTTTCGGGATTGTTTTATTATCAGATCTTCTACAAAGATAATAATGTCATCTGCAAACAGAGAGCACTTGTTTTTTCTTCTCATTTAGTTCTTCTCCAACTTAAACACCTATCCTTTTCTTTCTTATTGCACTAGCGAGGACTTCCAGGACAATACTAAAAAAGAGTGGCAAGAGAAGACATGCTTGCCCTGTTCCTGAACATATAGATGCAGAAGTGAGAGCGCCTCTAGTTCCTTACCTTTGACTGTGATGTCACCTGTGGGGTTTTTGTGGCTGTTTCACATCAATTTAAGGAAATCCTCCTTTATATCTAGTTTGCTCATCAGTTTCATCATGAACAGATGTCAGATTCTGTCAAATGTATTTTCTTCATCTACTGATATGATCAAATGATCTTTCTTATTTAGATTACTGATGTGACAGATTACATTCACTCTTCCCCCACCATGCACGGGGGTGGGAGTGTTGCAGAAGCTCTAACCTATGACGTGGAGCAAGCTAAGCAAGCACTCTGTACTGTCACTGAGCTATAATCCCCTCAGTCCCAGTGACTAATTTTTTTTTGAGGGGTGCTAGAGATAGAACTCAGGGCCCTATGCTTGCTAGGAAACCGCTCTACCACTTGAGCTAAATCCCCAACTCCCCTCCATTGATCGATTTTTGAATACTGAACCAGCCTTGTATATCTGGAGTAAATTCCACTTAGTCATTGTATATAACTCTTCTTACATATTGTTGGATTTGATTTGCTAGTATTTTGTGAATTATTTCTGTGCCTATATTCAGGAGAAATGCTGGTCTATAGTTTTCATTTCTTGTACTGTCTGTCCTACTTTGGTATTAGGGCAATGCTGTCTCATAGAATGATCTGAGAAGTATTCCCTCTGCTTCTATTTTCTGGAAGAAATTGTAAAGAAATGGTATAATTTCTTCTTTCACTGGGAGAAAGCCGGGTGTGGAGGCACATGCCTGTAGTTCCAAGTATTCAGGACACTTGAGTGGGATTCACTTGAGCCCAGGAGTTCAAAACCAGCCTGCAGACAACACAGACCCCCCACCTCAAACCCCAGCAAAAAGATTAGAATAATTCACCAGTGAAGCTTCTCTGGGCCTGACGCTGCTTTTCTGTTTTGAGAGGTTATTAATTATTGACTCAATTTCTTTATCTCTCAAGCTTCCCCACCCCTATACCTTTGCTTAAAATTTTCAGACATGTTAAGTAGTATTTATAACATAACAAGGCAAAGGGCTATAAAAGGCTACAGAACTCTGAGTCTATACACAAAAAGTTGAAAGCAGGGAAACAAATTTGTGTACATTCATGTTCATGGCAGCATTATATAAACTAAATGTTGAAAACAATTCCAATATCCACCAATGTATGAATGGACAAAGAAAAGGTAGTGAAATACAACATACAATGGAGGGGTTTTTTGTTAGCTTGCTTGATTTTTTTGCAGTACCAAGGATTGAACCTGGAGCCTTCTCAAAGGGCTAAATCTTCAGCCTTTTTCTAATTCTTATTTTGTGACAGGGTCTCACTAAACTGCTAATTTATCAGGCTGCATTTGAACTTGCAGTCCTCCTGCCTCAGGCTCCCAATGTGCTGGGATTATAGGTGTGCAACACCACCATACCTAGCTTGCAACAGAGTACTAAACAGCCTTAAAAGGCTGGCAATAAAAGGAATAAAACTGGGGTTGGGGATTTTAATTTAGTGGTTAGGGTGCAAGGCCCCTGAGTTCAAGCCCCAGCTCCCGGAAAAAAAAAAAAAAGAAGAAGAAGAAAATTTTGATACATGCTATACAACACGGATAATGAGCCACGAAATAAGTAAAATAAATCAGCTACAAAGGACAAATATTGTATGATTCCTCTTGAGGTTCCCAGAATAGATTTCTAGAGGCAAAAAGGACAATGGTGATTATTCAGGGGCTGGAGACTTCACTGTTTAACAATCATAGATTTTCAATTTATTAAAACATCTACAAAAACTCACTAAAAGACATTAGCAAAAAAAAAAAAAAACTGCCCATCTTCTACCTGGATCTGTAGATAAATTATTTATGATAATGGAAACAGAAGACGGGTAATGTTTTCTTTTAAAAATCTTTACAAATTTTTCACTAAAATCTGCCCACTCTGTGCCTGTTTGCACGCCTTTCCAATCTTCCACCATGTTATGAACATGGGGCCTTTGCTAGATGCAGCCTCTCCAACTTGGACTTCCAGTCTGTAGTACTAGTTGAGCTCCCATTCCTTGTGGTAAATGGACTTGTTGAGACTCAAGCAATTTTAGTCCTCCACTGGTAAAATTCCTTTTAAACAGATCATAGATAGATGATTTAGTTGCTGAAGTCATCCATATTTCCATTCTTTACACGGATTTGAATTATATACAAATGTCAATAAAGTAGTAATATTTAAAAAGAGAATTTTTTACTGAAATCTGAAATGTGGAACCACACCAAACAGGACTCTTTTTTTTTTTCCTGGGGTGCTGGGGATTGAACTCAGGGCCTTGAGCTTGCTAGGCAAGAGCTCTACCACTTGAGCTAAATCCCCAGCTGCCAAACAGGACATTTAACTGCCCCTCAGAATATACCTCACAGAACATGATGTAACGAGCTGCATAACGTTTTACTACATAGAAATGCCAACATGACAAGATAAAATAAATAAGTCTGTCACTTTTACTTGAACTTTTCTACAGAATAGTGAAGGTTCAGTGTAATTACTGAAAACTGATTGTATTAGAGCCAAAAGTAAAGCTAATAACTTCTAACCCAGAAGTCAAACTCACTGAGCTGAGTGTTGTGACATACATGTAAAATCCCAGCACACACGAGGCTGAGAAAGGAGGATCACTGTGAGCTCAAAACCAGCCAGAATTACATAGCAAGACTCCGTCTCAAAAAAAAAAAAAAAAAAAAACTGATGTGAAACTTAACAAATCCTTGTAACTGAAAGGTCATTCACATTCATACTTAGCATGCACAAGTCCCTGGGATTTGATCCCCAAAACCAAAAGAAACAAAACAAAAAAAACCCCACAGGAAAAAAAAAAAAAAAACACACACATTTGTATTTATGTACATGAACAATAACCTACATTCTTGGTTTAGAAAATCAACTGCCCAAGCAACTACTAATGGTTAAATATAGCAAATACATTCACACCTTGGGTTATGCAAAGCTACCTTAGATATGATACCAAAAGTATAATCAACCAAAACAATTTGATAATATTCACATTATCAAAATTAGAAATATTCTGGGGTTGGGGATTTAGCTCAGTGGCAGAGCTCTTGCCTAGCAAGTGCAAGGCCCTGAGTTTGATCCCTAGCATCCAAAGGAAAAAAGAAAAAAAGAAAAGAAACAGTCTTGCTTCGACTGCACAATTAAGAAACTGAGAGCCAAGCATGATGGAACATACCTGTAACCCCGGCACTCAGGAGAATGAAGCAGGATGATGGCAAGTTCAAAGCAAGCTTGGAGTAACCAGTGGGGGTAAACAAACAGACTATAATCTCAAAAATACAAACACAGGACTTAGATACAAAACAAGTTTGACTCAGATACAAAACAAGTTCGACTACTGCTGTGTATGAAACTGAAATTTTTTTAAAGCTTTTTTTAGACAGAAATTTCGTATCTTCTGAAAAACTGTGTACAGAGTACTGCCACAATAAACTAAACCTTTATTATATAATTTCCAATATCTGACTTTTGAAACTGAATGAGAATGATACAATATTATTATTAATGAATTACAAAAGTATAACTAAAAATGACTGGAGGGATTTCTTACTATTAAGACAACAAAAATAGCTGTAGCTATCAAAACAAGGTTTGGGACTCACCTTAAACAAAAGTTACAAGAAATGACAAGCAAATCAGAAACTTTAAATATCTACAGTATGGAGAGAAATTATTAGCTTTACTTAAAGACTTTTTCAGTCCCACACGTGCATTCTTAAACTGAGGAGATATACCTCAGCAAAAGAACAATGATCAGAAGTTGTTATATATGGGTACACACATCCACACATATGACAGAACCCAGAGCCTCACCCTACCCTACATGTGTAAATTTCAGTTGTTGCACAGAGGAAGAGAAAAAATGTAAATAATAGTTGAGTGACTGTATAAATTTGTTGAGAACTCCAGTTTCTTTTTTCTTTTTGGTGCCAGGCACTGTACCCAAGACCTCAAGCTCATTAAGCATTAACTCTACTGCTGAACTATATAAACCCCAGGCCTAAGACCTCCAGTTTATAGTTATTATCTTGGCACAATTAGTAGCTCTTCCTTACACCTTCAAGTTTCCTCTATATGAGTCATTATAGGAACTGAGAGAATATACTATGGCACAATGGAGTTCCTCAAAGCTAAAGACGCTTTAATTTTCAAAAAGGGAGTGGAGCTCACTGATACGGAGTAATTTCTAAGACATATTATTACAGCAAAAAGAACAGAAGTCAGCCTTACAATCAGCCAGGTCATGGTACATAAACCAGGTGCAATAGCACAAGCCTACGTTTCCAGGTATTGAAGAGGCTCACTCGAGCCCAGAAGTTCAAGACCAGTCTGGGATAAGACTTACTAAGAAAGGAAAAACTTCCAGGTACTCATGAAATGGTGTAGGAAAACTGAAAGCTGGAGGCCATCCTGGCAAGCTAGCAAGGCCCTGATACAACACCACAACAAATAATTAGGCTGGAGATACAGCTCAGCATTACAGCAGTTGCCTAGCATGTACAAAGGCCCTGGGTTTAATTCCCAGTACAAAAGAAGAACAAGAAGACGGGGATTAAAAATGGCAGAGTAAAGACTGGCAGCAAAATACAGCCTCTCCAGGACCTGAAATCAAATCACCAGGGAAACAGTAACTTGGTGACTTGGTGAAGAAAAGAAGTACATCTCTGGGAATCAGTAGAGAGCTGACAAGAAAACTAGAAACCACAGAGAAGCCAGAGAAACAAAGTATGACAAGAAAAGAATAAAGCAGTCTGGAATGCAGACCCCAGCTCTCAAGGAGAAGGAGCTGTCTCCACATACACAAGGTAACCCAGGAGAGGATGGACAACTTTAGGGAGAAAACAACAGACCGGGCCAGCAGCACCAGCCCCCAGGAAAGTCCACAGTTATTGTAAACAGCAACAACAGTGTGAGGTTTTACTGCAAAAGTGACTCCATACATAAAGAAATCCAGGGCCACACCAGCCATACTGCAGAGGTTCTATCAGGAGCCAGCCTGGGAAAGGGTTCACTGTTTAAAATGAGCCACAGAATAAGAGCACTTCAGGGTTTCTGGCACCACCCTACCAGAGTGACCAGATGGGAAATGACCACAAGCAACAGTCACAGAGAGGACACGGGCTAGAAACAGGCCCCTGGGAAGTTTCTGATCAGGCCAGGAAGGACATGGGGGTCCTGTCCTGAGTAGAGAAGCTAGGCCAGTCGTCCGTGGCTTCCAGAGAGGAAGAGTGCCGCCATTAAGCCCAGATAACTGTCCAGCCTCTCACCACTGATCTACTCTGTACACCAACACAGAGCTAAGTGGCCTGTTTGCTTTCCCTACCTCTCTGCCACTGTGATCAGGGATACGCCTGGGCTTGACGGCTGCCACAGCCTGGGATATACAAACAGAGGAACCTCCGGAGCAGGAATGAGGGGTACCTCACAAACCCACACGCCAGAGGCAAAGCAGTGACGTGGGGCACACAGAGGGACATAGAAACTGGTAGCTGGCAAAGACTGGACACCATTAACCAACCATGCCCACCAGGAAAGGCAGAGCAGGATTCAGCACCTATATAGGAAAACATGAATGTGCAAATAAAAATAGTTCTTAGTAGTGACTCATGATCCCTCCCCCATATCTGGTAAATGCTAATACTACAGACCCTGAAAAGAAACCCAGTCACTCAAAAGCAGAGGAATTTTAAGACCCAATCCAAAAATGGGCAACTGAAATGAATAAACATTTCTCACATGAAGAAATAAAAATGGCAAATAAATATATGAAGAAATGTTCAACAGCACTAGTTATTCGAGAGACGCAAATCAAAACAACGTTAAGATTCCACCTCACTCCAGAAAGAACCACATATATGGAAAAATCATCCAATAACAAATGCTGGCAGGGCTGTGGGGAAAAAGGAACACTTCTCCACTGCTGGTGGGATTGTAGACTGGTCCAGCCACTGTGGAAATCAATATGGAGATTCCTCAAAAAACTACAACTGGAGGTCCCATTTGACCCAGTAGGGACTGGGGATCTTCCCAGAAGAATTAAAATCGTCATACCACAAGGACGTATGCACCACCATGTTCATAGCAACACAATTTGTAATAGCTAAGTCTTGGAAACAACCTAAATGTCCAACAACCAAC
>PVJO010030354.1:0-15615 GCA_004026905.1 Hystrix cristata | reverse complement strand
GTATGCACCACCATGTTCACAGCAACACAATTTGTAATAGCTAAGTCTTGGAAACAACCTAAATGCCCAACAACCAACGAATGGCTAAAGAAAATGTGGTTTTTCTACACAGTGGAGTACTACACTGCCATAAAAAAGGATAAACTAGAGTCATTCATATATGAATGGGTGTTTCTTGAGAACATACTTTTAAGTGAAATAAATCAGACACTCATGAGTACACATCGAATTGTCTCTCTGATATGAGAAATCATAACTGTAAATAAGGACAAAGAGGTGTAATAGATATTATATAAAAGGAAGATAATATACAAAGGAGAGGAGTACTAGAAAGAAAGGGGAAAAGCAGAAAGGCAACAAAGGAAAGAAAAGGGAAAGGGAAAAATACGGAAAATTAAGAATAAACCTGCTCTAATTAGGGAAGGAGGGAACAGAGGGGAGGGGCGGGGAAGAGGGGGGAGAACCAAGATGCATCATGTACAGGTACAAAATAAATGTGATGAATGTAACCATTATATGTAAAATGTATCAATACATGTTCTTGGTTTAAAATAAAATTAAAAAAAAATAAAAACATATAATAAATTAAATGGTATTTTTGTTATTTGTGGGTTTCATCACTAGAAAGTAAGGAGCTTTACACAAATATCAGGATGTTTTAAGATTTGACTTTGAAAATGTATATCAACCAGTAAATTATAGGAAGTGTTTTTGAAAGCAAGCAGTTACCATTCTCTAGTTCACCGTGCTAGGACCAGTGTAAATATCATGAGAGTTGTAGTTTTAATATTTAGAGTTATCACCAGAGTCAGAAACACAACACAAGCTATTACACCTGAGAAATCTTGAAAATGTAACCTGAGAGTGTTTCTAGCTCGAAATGAATTACAAGAAATGAAGTGAATGACAAATATGTCCCCAATCCAAGGTTAGAAAGCTTATGAATTACCACACCAAAAAACCCCTCAAGTCCTGGATATTACTATAATCCTCATCTACTTTGTTGTTATGCACAGAACTATTTATAATATCAAAATAATATGATATTTGGGATTTTTCCCTGTAATTCCAGTATTCATAATACTTATAATTTGCTTCCCAAAGTACCCTTGAGAAAAAACAAACATTAATGAAGTCGCTGGAGAACTGCTGTTGCTTAGGAACATCAAAGAAATTTAGCATGGATTGATGATTTATTACTGTATGAGCCACTGAAATAGGCAATTGGGTGCTTTTCCTTTGATTAGATGTTATATATCAATCTGGCATCTCTAATACTTCCGAGTTAAGCTGATAAATGCAATCGATTTTATATTACATTATTCAGTCTTTGCTGTTTAACTTGGAAATAAAAGTGTGCTCTATCCAAACACACAAACTATAGAAATATAAACACCATAACAAATTGTAGGTTTTCTCTAGTAAATATTTTTACCATGTTCTAAGTTTTATCCAGTTTTGTACTTTTACCTCTCCTTGTCACCTTTCCTCTTTACCAACCAGGGAAAACAAAAAAACTGATACACTTCTTCATAACTATTGATACAAGATTCCTTACTCAAAGAAAAATATGTTAGTGATTTCTTATCACTAACATATTACATGTCAGGGCGGTTTATGTTTACAATTGTAGAAATAAATGACTCGATTTTAGATTTTCATGAAAAAGATAAGCCTGCAAACTTGGGATTTTATTAGGTATAGCATTCGTTTTAAAAGTGACATCTTAATGTGAAAAATAAAGAAAAAATTCAACCATTTGTTTTGTCAGCTAACCTTTAGAATTGTGTACTAAATCATTTTTCTCAGATTAACTCAACATATTCGTCAGTTTTGGAGAAATACAGCTCATCTTGTGTTCCATTTAAAACCTATTCATTGGTGCAGAACAGAGAATGTGTCACCAGAGAGTTGACACATTCTCCCTCTCCCTCTCTGGTATTTTATGTATCCTTATGATGATGTAGCGGTGGGAGAAGAAAGAAGGGGGAGGAGAAGAACTCTTGGGTACATTACAAAGTCAAACTGAGAAAACAAAGGGAAATTAATGTTTCCTACTTTATTTCAAATACCAGATTAATTATTAGGATTAGATAAGGAAAAATTTACCACATTCCTTGAAAGTTTTCCTACGGGGCATATCAAATGTAACTGTAGGTGCAAAGCCTAAAAACAATGGTCTTCTCATAGTTTAAAAGTTTTCTAATAATCAAGAAACCTTTATATCATTCTGACACAAAATGATTTGCTCTTAGCTCAGAAGAATCTCATTTCATAAATAATTGATTTATTCCTTTTTTGGGTGCATCAACAAGTAACTAACGCGTTCCTTACTGTGGGCTAGACACCATTCTAGATGTTGATACAGAGTAGGGGAAGAACACAGATAAAAGCCCCTGTCATCTTTTCTGGTAAATAATAAGTCTATTAATAATAAGTCAATAGACAATACAATTTCAAGCAACAATAAGTTTTTCAGAGAAAAATGAAACAAATGCAGAATTGTATAAAAGCACTTTTGCTTTTAGGATGAAAAATAATGGCCTTTCTAAAGAAATGACATTTGAGCAGAGATCTGCATTAAAAAAAAAAAAAGGAGTGAGCCATATGAATATCTGAGAAAGCACACTCCAGGGAGTGGAAGAAGTGAGTGCAGAGGCCCTGGAACAGGAGCGTGCGGTGCACTAACAGACAGCAAGAAGATCAGGATGACCTTGTGATCAAAATCATGGTGAGTCAAGAAGAAAAGAGGCAACATGTGCAGGCCAGCAAGACAGCCAAAAGCAAAACCTCATAAATCCTATCAATTATAACTATTATCCAACTACTAAAGTAGGAAACATTGGGATAGAAATAGGTTTGGATGAAAAAATTTCCACTTGAGACACAAGATACATATCTGGAAGCCCAGTAGAGATTCTGAAAAAGACATTTTGACAAATGTGGACTGAATTCTTAAGAAAGACTGCAGATATAATATGAGTCAATGCATTGGTAGGAAACAAAGTTCTGGGACTGGATTAGTAACCTGGTGAATGAGTACAGCTAGAGAAACAATAAGGGACAGTGAAGAATTTATGAAGAGGAAATGAAAGCAAGGAAGTGTGCCAGGTGGTGAACAATGATGTGAAGTTAAGAGCAGGAGTTAATAGCACCCTGAGTCGGAAGAGAGAGGGTTTAAAATAAGGAGACTAATTGTTTTTAAATTAGGCTAATAAAGGGAGATACTGATGGAGAATTGACCACTGATTTTGGCAATTTGTAAGCTATTAATGACTTTAACAAGAACGCTTCTAGGGTGATACAGAAGATCAAAGTCTTGTTGGATTGTGTAAGAAAAAAAGTTGAGATAAGAAGCAGAGTGAATAAAGGCAGCCTTTCTTGAAAAAGATTAAAAAGAGATGGAAATGTGGTGGTGCAGCCTCGCTGTGTCAATTTGACTGGCGGGGAGCCACCTAGGTGACCGGTGGGCCACACTACTGAATGCGTCTGGGCAGGTCATGGAGGCATGATCTTGGGTGCATGATCAGGTCCCCGGCCCCTTCCTCTCGGGTGCTGGTCCCCTCTTCTGATTCCCAGCTGCCATGATCTTTATTCCTCAAAGCCAGCTGACTGTGCGCTGAATCTCTGGAAACAGTGAGCCAAAACAAACCCCTCCTTCAAGTTGTGGATGTCAGGCATTATGCCTCAGGAATGGGAAAGTTGACTAGTGCAGAAAATTTGCAACAGAAAAGTGGGGTCATTGTTTTGAGTATACCAGACCATGCAGTTCAGAGGGATTTGGAACTAGTTGCTTCTAAGGGGACCGAGAGTGTTACCATAGACAATGTCTACTTGAGGGGTGACAAAGGTCAGTGTACAGGTCCCTGTCCACTTGGCGGGAAGGCACTAGTAGGCATTGCCCCCGCACAGGAAGGAAAGGTCTGCCGGGGGACGGCGCCAAGGCGCTGTGGCCAAGGAAGGGTTCAGGCTTTGGACCTCTGTGGCGGTGTCGCACTGACCGCTGCCTAAGTCACTGACCGCCCCCAGCATCCCTGTGGGATTATTCGCACACCAGGGAGCGGCCCTCTGGTCTCTGACAGCTGAGAGCAGCAAAGGCAGCTGTACAGACGACACAGAACAGGGCCAAGGCAACCTTCAGACCCCATTTCCAGTTGGCGGGGGCTGCAATAACCAATCCAAAAGCAGAACTAGAACAAGCGTGCCGGGGGCAAGTAGGGTACACAGATTATAATGGCGCATGCTAAGTGGGAGCAGTCCAACTTACCTGAAGAATCCTCAGGCTTCTGCTGTGCACAGACTGGTCACTTTAGAGGTTTGGCCACTGGAGCAGAGGCTTCAGGCCGTGTCAGGCTATTGTCTTGTCACCTCTGCAAAGTCATCTTTAACGGCTCCTCTGGATGTGTCTATTTTTCAGGTCTCTTGTTCCCTGGTAGATGTCTGTCGCTGTCTTTACTCAGCTGTGGTGGATCCACAGAGTGACACCTGTAATTTTAACAGCAGTTGGGGTGAACAGGGTAACAGTGAATAGGCCCCGGGGGTAGGGGTGGTTAAGGGCTGGCCCTTTTATCTTATATCCACATTGTACCTTCTTGTTTAAAAGAGTAAGCATAGGTGGTCAGATTTATAGGTAACTGCTCCTTTACCCATCAATGTAGAGTGGTTAAGGTTGAACCTAATGTTCTTATCTGAGGTAATCTTTCAGTTTTTTGGCCATATATTATTATTTTTGGCTGGGTGTCCAAGACTAAGATGAAGTGAGACCAGTATTAATCAAAACTAACCTCTTTTTCTTTTGCCAAATATCAAGGTCAGTTAAGGCTCTTCCGGTATTACTCTTGGGGCCATAGTCAGAGCCTCTTAGCTACTTTTCTGCCAGTTGTGTCATCTGCCAGGATGGATCACAATCTGTGCTAGACCACATGGCTCCCTTTAGACATGGGAACATTTTCCCAGTGGTGACCTTCCTTCTAGCATGATGTACATTTACATTGGTCCCATCCTCTGTGTCTAAAAATCTCCTTGTTCAGGAGATTGGAAGACTTGCCAAGGTTGTAGGATCCTTTAGAAAGGTCCTCTCATGTCCTGAGTCCTTGTTGACCTCGGAGGGCCAGGTGTAAAATATTGGCTGTCCTCTCAGCCCTGTTATCTTTCTAATTCTGGTCTCCAAACCTCAGTGGTTGAACACCCAGAAGAAAAGACCAGTTATATCAGTATTATGTTTTATGATTTTTATCTACATATTGAGCACCTTGAAACATATAATATGACTGATAAACTGTTATTTCTTCACAAGGATGGTTGTCTTAGAAGTTGAATTCCTATAAAATGTTACCAAGTAATAGCTATAAGTTTTACAGAGAACACTTGAGATCAAGGACCACATACCATTTTAGTATGACAATCATAATGACATTATTATCTTTGAAAACCATCTTTACTTATGAAATATTAAATGACATGAAGAAACTTTTAGAAATTTAGGAAACAGTATCAATCACCACATATACACTTATTACCCAATATAAGATTATCTTATTTGTATAAACAAAACATTTATTTAATCAAAGCTAATAGATGTAAATTTAACCAAAAGCATCTTAATCAGGAAACCTCATTGTTATAGACAGTTTACCCCTTTTTACTTATACTTAAGTGTATATCATAATTACTTAAGTGTATATCATAATTATTTAATAACTGTTGGGTGTGGCATTATAAGCGCCTGGAAATCTGAACAAGCCATTGTCAGTGGAGAAACTGGACAAAATTTGGCATAGGCACCTGGTCTTTTAACCACAGAGAGGAGTTTTTGTTTGGCAGTTTTCTAAGTCTAAGGGGTTCCCACTTAGTTATTTCAACAATTGTTTTAGATGATGCATTATAACAATCAATATTTTAAACTACTTATGTATTACCTTTGACTGAAACCTTTATATTCCTATAATAATAGGCATTGTATTTATAAAATCGATTCTAGACATAATCTTGGTTACCTAACCATCTGGATGGAAATGTGTCACCAACCTTTAAAATATCTTTATTACATTAACTGATTTAATATTAGTCTACCATTATACTATGTGAATCACAAGCATTTGGGCTAACCCTATGAACGTCTACTTATCTAAGGTGACCTAAGTAGAACATATATTTTAAGATTTGTATATCTCTAAGGCTTTAATTGTAGGTCTCATGTGACTTGAAGTCTCTTAGAGGAGAGCTGAGTCCTGGGAAGGAGTGACTGACAGGGTCAGGGTCTAGCCCCCTTATTTCTTGAGTAATGAGGAGCCTTTAGAAGGAACATCCTGGGCCCTACCACACCAACAAATAAACATATATATTTCTTTCTATAAACTGTATCTTGCATAAGCCTTTTAACATGCAGTATTTGCTTCTTAGCAGGGCAAAACTTTTATCATATAAAATCTTCTCATACCAAAAATATATCTCTTATAGCCTTTTTATCTATTTCTCCTTCTATTTTATTTACTGTAAACTTCTCACAACAAAGATGGCAGCGGCTGCTTGCATTTTAAAGTGTCTTCTTTTTTTTTTTTCCTCCTTTGGTCTCAGATTGCTATATTTTTAAACTTGGCAGGCTACTAACAGACCTCTAAGTAACCCTGAGTCAGAATTTTTATCTTAAACTAGCAGAGAGTAGAAAGAAAAGCAGGTTAACTAATTGTGATCTAAGAATTTATAAAGCACAAGAAATGTTTTAAATATATTAATTAAACAAAAATATTAATTTAAAACAGGAAGCCAAAAGTAAATTTATCAATTAGCTAAGACTTAGAATTATGTAGGGACAAGGGTCCCCGTAGGTAGGGAAAAGGTAGGGTAAAGGCCTCATCGGACAATGTTAAAAATTAATTGATAAAGAAGAATGGTACATTTCCACCAAGTAGGATTCATTCCAGGGTTGCAGGGATGGTTCAACATACGTAAATCAATATATATAACACACCATATCAACAAAGTCAAAAACAAAAATCACATGATCATCTCAATAGATGCAAAAAAAGCATTTCACAAAATTCAACACCCATTCATGATCAAAAAAAACACTACAGAAATTAGGAATAGATGGTGTATATCTAAATCTGATAAAAGCCATATATGACAAACCAACGGCCAACATCACACTAAATGGCCAGAAACTAGAAGCTTTCACACTAAAATCTGGAACAAGACAAGGGTGCCCAGTGTCACCACTGTTATTCAACACAGTTCTAGAAACATTAGCCAGAGCAATTAGACAAGAGAAAGAAATAAAAGGAATAATGATAGAAAAGGAAGAAGTTAAACTATCATTATTTGCGGATGACATGATACTCTACACAGAAGACCCAAAAAACTCCACCAAAAAACTTCTAGATTTAATAACTAAATTCAGTTGCGTTGCCAGATACAAAGTCAACACTCAAAAGTCAATAGCATTCCTATACACAAACAATACACCCACCGAAAAAGAAATAACAAAAGATATACCTTTCACAATTGCAACAAAAAAAATAAAATACTTAGGAATCTATCTAACAAAAGAAGTAAAACATCTTTACATCGAAAACTACAGCACTCTAAAAAAGGAAATTGAAAAGGATATCAAAAAATGGAAAGACATCCCATGTTCCTGGGTAGGAAGAACCAATGTAGTGAAAAGGGCTATACTTCCTAAACTACTACACAGATTTAATGCAATTCCAATTAAGATACCACCAACATACTTCAAAGAATTATAAAGGACAATCATGAACTTCATCTGGAACCACAAGAGACCAAGAACAGCAAAAACAATCCTAAGCAATTGGGGAAAGGCAGTGGGCATCACAGTTCCCGACATAAAACTATACTACAAAGCTACAGTGATAAAAACAGCATGGTACTGGCAAAAAGACAGACCTGAGGATCAATGGAACAGATTGGAGGATGCAGAAACAACTCCAAACACACTCAAATACCTCATCTTTGACAAAGAAGCCAAGCACCCTCACTGGAAGAAGGATAGCTTATTTAACAAATGGTGCTGGAAAAATTGGCTTGCCACATGGCAAAAACTAAAACTAGACCAAGTCTCTCACCATGTACTAAACTAAAGTCAAAGTGGATCAAAGATCTAAACATTAAAACAGAAACACTAAATCTACTGGAGAATAAAATAGGAAGAACACTCGAAGACATAGGGGTAGGGAAAAAATTTATGAACATAACCGAAACAGCACAGGAAACAACACGAAAAATCAGTGCTTGAGACCACATGCTATTAAAAAGCTTTTGCACCACAAAAGAAATCGTCAATAGAGCAGGGTGAAAAGCCACAGAATGGGAAAAAATTTTTGCTAGCTATCCATCAGACAAAAGTCTAACATTTAGAATATACAAAGAACTCAAAAAAATTAAACCTCCCAAATTCGAAGACCCAATCCAAAAATGGGCATCTGAAATGAATAAACATTTCTCACATGAAGAAATTAAAAAGGCAAATAAATATATGAAAAAGTGTTCAACATCACTAGTCATTCAAGAGATGCAAATCAAAACAACATTAAGATTCCATCTCACTCCAGAAAGAACCATGTTTATGAAAAAATCAACCAATAACAAATGTTGGCGGGGCTGTGGGGAAAAAGGAACCCTCCTCCATTGTTGGTGGGAATGTAGACTGGTCCAGCCACTATGGAAATCAATATGGAGATTCCTCAAACAACTCGAACTAGAGGTTCCATTTGATCCAGCTATCCCCCTACTGGGGATCTTCCCAGAAGAAGTGGAATCCTCATACCACAGGGATGTATGCACAACCATGTTTATAGCAACACAATTTGTAATAGCTAAGTTTTAGAAACAGCCTAAATGCCCAACAACCAATGAATGGCTAAAGAAAGTGTGGTTTTTCTACACAATGGAGTACTACACTGCCATAAAAAAGGATAAACTAGAGTCATTTATATATAAATGGATGTTCCTTGAGAACACACTAAGTGAAATAAATCGGACACTTATTAGTACACATCAAATTGTTTCTCTGATATGAGAAACCATGAAGGTAAAAAAGAACAAAGAGGTGTAATACATATAATCTAAAAGGAAGATAATATTCTAAGGAGAGGAGCATTGGACGGGGAGGAGAAGCGGGAAGGGAAAAGAGGGATAGAAAAAGGAAAGGAAATTCATGGAGAAATGTGAATGTACCTGCTGTAAATAGGAATGAAAGGAATAGAGGGGAGGGGTGGGGAAGGGGGGGAGAACCAAGACGCATCATGTACAGGTACAAAATAAATGTGATGAATGTAACCATTATATGTACATTGTACCAATACATGTTCTTGGTTAAAAAATAAAAAAAAAAATTAATTGATAATTTTGACCTCTACAGCCAGACTCTGAAATGCAGAGGTAGCTATAAGCCAATCGTTAGAAACATAAAGGCAATTAGATTCCAACAGTTAAGAGGCAAAAGCAAAGAACTAGTTCGAGAAGGCCCCCGGTAGTGTGATTAACATAAAAATCAAAAAATCCTCTTTATTTGATCCTTACATCCACATAACCTGGCCCTAAAGTACCCACCCATAATCTTGCCCTCTGCCAAAAGATAAAGATCACAGGGCTAAGAGAAATCAAGGTAGAGGTGACAGACAAGCCCAAGAGCCAATCAGATTCCAAGGGTCAACACAAGGAAAAACTCAATAAAAAGGGACTACAGAGAAGGGCCCGTATTTCATTTTCAAATATTCCCTAGTCATTGAGTAGCTATCTATCATCTCTTTTCCCCTTTTTTGCCACCTTTAAATCATCTTCTCTTGGTTTAAACTCTGTTTCTTTAATTCTTTACTGTAGCTGGGTTTATGATTGGCAGGAACTACATTTTCTAGCAGGGCAGTAGCTCACAGTCCACCTCCACATGTAACAATTTGACTCTTCTTTTACCCAGGGAGACTTTCTTCAAGGGGAAGAGGGACTGAGCTCCTCTAGCTCCTGGGAAATGGAAGATTGTGAATGTCTTTTGGGCACCCTTTTAATTTTCTCCTAAACCAAGGATAAGTTCATTCTTCCTCCCCGCATGTGGCTGCACCCAGATCCTCCTCAGCTGGTGCCAGCTCCTGTTGAAATGCCTGATATTCCCAGGCCATGTGACTGAGAGCCTCTTAAAAATGGCTCAAACCACCAAGTCCCTCAGAGAGACTTGGCAGACAGGGCTCGCATCCAGAAGGACACAGGCAGGGTATAAATTCACCCTTAGCAGGGAGATCAATGCTCCAGGGTGTTACCGGGTAGGTTCCGATATTCCTGGGTTCTTCCCCTCTTTGAACAAAGAATTGAACCAGGAGGGCAAAAAGTAGTTCTAACATTTTATTTAAAATTATAGAGAAAAGAAGAAAAGGAAAGTTGAGTATAACAATAGAAACAGCAAAATGTGTATTGCACCTAAAAGGCACGGTAGGGGTTACTATGAAAAGGCATGATACCCTTGGTGCCAGGCACACAGACATTGTCTTCCCACAGGAGGAAGAAGGGAGAGCTCTTTCCCTGGTGACACTGTAGAAAGGAAAAGAGAGTGAGCTGGCTTCCTGTGTTGCTTCTATTTATAGAACGGAGTTCCCATGGAAACTTGTGAGAACTCCCTACTGTCCACAAGAGAAGGGCAGCACTTGAAATTGGCGCCTCCAACAGATGTCAGGTCTAGACCACTCCTCCAGGTCACGTTCCCTTGCCAGGCAGCCTTAGCCACACCCTATTCCTACCTCAAGGGGACTAGCAGATGTGCAAGACTCTGGAAGTTGCCAAAGAAGAGAGTGACTGGAGGGCATAGTGTCCTCCTCAGTCTAGGAGTTTAAAGACCTCTGAGTTTAAAGCTGGTGTAAAAAGTGGTGACACAGGAAAAAACAGCCTCGTTATGGGGCTCAAAAGAGCACGGCACATATGCAGTGAGTGCCACCCCACCCACAGCGGCTTGGTGGACCGGTACTGTGGCAGGAAGAGGCCAGTCTGACAAGAAACACTTTTTTCAGGGATAGCCTAGTTTCTCAATAAGGCAGCTCAGAAGAATGCCCAAGAGAGTGAGAAGGTGAGCCTTAAAATTCAAAGAATTTTGGCAGACAGCCTGAGGACAAAAGGGCCCTTAGGCTTTATATAGCTTTCACCTAATTACAGTTCTTAGTCCCCTCCTCCCTGTGTAACCCACCCTGCAGTGATGCCTCAAGACAAACAAGGGTGGGGTGCCTCCTCTGAAGAGAAGACCACTCAAGTACTTTGTCTGGCCGTGTCCCGAGGGAACTTAGGTGAGTGCTTAGCGGTTCAGCTTTACTTGCAAGCAAACACTAGTCCGATGCCGCCATGCATTTGTTACAGTTGAGTGGGCCAGAAATAGTCCAGCTTCTTATGTACAACGAGGAAAGAATCCCAAGCACACGCTCCATAGCAGGTAGTAGGTAGCTGCGTTTATTGGAGATCTCCAGGAAGGTAGCAGCCGGGACAGGGGAAGGGGAAAGGGTAGGACCAAAGAGCAAAAGGGCCAGAAGGCACATGTGAGTGAAAAGGTGAAAGGGGAATGGCATGTGAATGGTGTACCTGCTAACTCAGGCTCCTTGGATTTAAAGGGTGGCCCTCCCTGACTTCCGGTGCCTCCCACAGAGTTTCTCACTGGCCTGTAACCCCCCAGGGTGGGGCAGTTACTTAGGTTTTTAGTTATTATGTTTTGTTCCTCCTCTAAGAATGCGGAAGTATAGATAATCTTTAAAATGTTTATAGTTGAGCTTTTGGGGAAGGGAGCAGCTCACTCCTTCGTTTCTAACTGTACTACATTCACCACGGAATCGCAAACTGCCCACTCAGACTCCACAGCCATGGGACCTAGAGTCACAGATTCAACCTGAAGCACAAGTGAATGACACCACCCACTCTCTCTCTCTCTCTCTCTCTCTCTCTCTCTCTCTCTCTCTCACACACACACACACACACACACACACACACACACACAGAGTTTACCTCTCCCTGCTTTGGGAAGGACCCTGAGTGCTCTTCTTACCGAAGACCCCAGACCCCAGTGGTCTTCTACTGAAGATCTCTACAGGAGATGGTCAACCTCCTCTTCTGCTGGTTGTGCGGGACCTGACTAGGTTTTTGGTCCCAGGACCCTACTGAGGTAGGAATAGGGTGTGGCTTGAGCTGGCTTGGAAGATGGGTGTGATTTAAGGCAGTGGCCTAGCACTGTCATCAGCCTGAGGCTCGAAATCCAAATGCCCTCCTCTCACAGGATCCAGAAAATTCTCACAAGAACTGAGATAGAATCTGGTTTCAGTGCTGAATATCAAACCTGATCTACATCCGTCAAAACTTGTTTTACCCCCTGCCCCAATTCACTTCTCTGCATTTGATAATTTCAGTAACTGGCTCCTTCCAGAGGGCGCCAGACCATCCACCTCGATGTGTTCATTTCTTCCTTACAGCCGCCCATTCCTAATCATCTACTCTAATTAAAACCCACTTCCCTTTTCCTGTACCCAGATTGCTGACCACGACAATCGTCTTAATAGGAGACAAATAATTCAAGGTCTCTGGTGATTAGTTCTCTCTATTCTTCCCTCAATCTTTATAACATTACCTTTTCTATCTTTCCTTCTACCACAATGAATAATTGGTGTGTTATCTAAATCTGTCATGTTTAGTGGTCCTTTACCTACTCAGAAGATGCCCTTTCTCCTGACATGACATTCCTTGTTTCTTCATGCTTTTCAATGGAACTCAAGTCTCAACACTTTTGGAAACTTACTTCTGACTATCCAAATCTGTAGTGCGCAGACTCATGCATCCATTGGAATCACTTGGAAAATTTTAACTCTTCTCTGAGGCCTGAGCCCCACCCTCGGGGATAAGATTTAACTGTCCTTAGACGGGGCCTGGGCACAGGGATTGTCAGCGCCTCCCTGGCGGATGGTAACATGCAGCCAAGGTTGGGGACTGCTGCCCTCCATGATTCCAAGGCTGTTTTCTGGGGCCTACAGCATTTTACTCATCATTATCAGAACTTCTCCCCTTGTGCTACAGTGGAGTGGGCCAGAAATAGTGCAGGTCCTTGTGTACAAGGAGGAAAGAATTCCAAGTGCACACTCCGTGGTAGGTAGCTGCGTTTATCGGAGACCTCCAGGAAGGTAGCAGCTGGGGGAGGAAGGGAAAAGGGTAGGAAGGGCAAAAGGGTAGGCGCACGCGAGTGAAAGAGAATGGCGTGCGAACATGGTACAAATGTGTTGCGAATGCCGCAAAAAAAGGCAGGGAAAGGGGTCTGGTAGCTCAGGCTCCTTGGATTTAAAGGGTAGCCATCTCTAACTTCTGGGTGCCTCCCACTGAGTCTCTCACTGGCAACAGAGCCCTGCCCGGGAGGACAGGGCGATAGGCTTTTGTTATTATGTTTTGTACTTCCCCTAAGAAGGTGGGAGTGTAGATAATCCTTAAAATGTTGGTGTTTATAGTTAAACTTTTGGGGAAGGGAGTGGCTCACTCAGCTCCTTTGTTTCTAACTGTACTACTTGCATATTTTACTGTTTGTTAAACACGTTATTAGACTTTTACATCCTACTGCCTGCTTCAGAAAAAGCCAGAATGTTCAACACAAGACTTGCGGGTGAATAAAAGGATAAATGTCTTCCTCTATTCATGCCTTTCTTAATGAGGAAAGGAAACCTAAAGTATCTTGGAAAAAATCATGAAAATGGAAAAGGAAGGAAATATTATGGTTGAAGGCAATCTCATGATACAAGGATGAGATGCTCAGATGTCTGGAGCCGGGGAAAATTCAGAATGGTTCCTAAGCTACATGTGAAAAAAATCAGCCAAATTCCTACAAAAGCAACAAAATGAAACAAGTGCCAGTCTCGTCTTCTCCCCAGTGTCCTATAAGTGTCAACATGAATGAATCTCGAGGACTTCTCGGGTGCCTGCTGTTCTGTAACTCTAGCGATTAGATAACGTGTCAGCACTTCTCAACTTTATCTTCTCTACTTGATCCCAAATCAGAAAGACTTCTTTTTTAAATCAGAGGAAAGTTCTTTATACTAGAGAAGCACTGAGATACTCCTTATTTTATTATCCAGACTCCATCTTTTTACTCGTTTTGCAAGTCAAAAATAGATAAAAAGACAAAAACAAGTATAGGATAAAATAAGTACCGGAATCAACCTTGGTGAGCCCCAGGAGACTGATCTGATGGCAAAGATGATTTCTTTGGGACACTCTACAATTACGGTATGTTTGACCTTACATAGACACTACTTATAATTTTGTAGGGGGATGGGGAGTCCTATAGTTAAAGGCAGGATAAGGGCCTCCCTGGGCTTTATTAGGGATCAATAAGGAAATTACTAAAAGTATTTTCTGCCTCTACCACTGAAAGCAGCTTCTGCCTTCACAGGTAGACTCTGCCACAGTCAGGGTGATTAGAAAGACAAAGGAAGGAAAGGCTAGCCTTGAGGAGAGGGTCCAGGAAACAGCCCTCACACCTATCTGACAAGATGCAGGAGGACAGCAAGAGACAGCCACCTGAAGACTCTTATTTAATATATGAGACACTTACACACACACACACACACACACACATGCACGTGCCTGTGCATATACACATATGTACGTTCTATAATATTATACCAGATACACACATGTCCCCTTTACTTGATCATTAAGCTGCCTTCCTAGTAGGCCCTCCCCCTTCACTTACTCATTGCAAAGAAACAGATAGAGGCTGTGATGGACTTATTGTGGTCAACTTGAGTCAGAACACCCAGCTGGACTGAGTTGGTGGGTTCTGGGCCTAGAGGATCCACCTGAGGATTGTTGCCAGCACAACATAAAGGAGAACGAGAGCGGAAGACAGTTGCAGGCTGTTTCCCAGGAGAAGCTCTGCTGCGGCTGGTTCTCCTGAAGGGGACTCGGCCGTTCTCGCCAAAGAAGGAGCTCGGGGCCTTGCTGTCCTCGAGGATGGCTGTTGTTGCTTCAGGGGAGCTCTAGTCTTCATCTCTGCTGCAAGCATAGTATCCTGGTCAGTAAAGATTTCTTCAGCCATCATCTGCAGACACAGACGTACACGGGACAGTGCTGTGGGCTCCCAGCCCTTGACTGGATCTTTTGGGTCTTCAGTGCATAGACAGACATTCAGCACTCTTCCTGCATTTGGTTTATGGGTGAATATTGTAACTTGTAAATGTCCTGTTTTAAATCTGCTCTCTTACAAACCATTGACTCTGGAAGAGTAACTAATACAGAAGCCAAATGGCCAGAAGGCCTAGGTTAGCCTCAAAGACAGTCAGTCACAGGCAATAGATCAGATATCCATGAACGCCCACCTGGGGGGTGGGAAAGACACTAGTCCCCAATAAAAGGAGCCAGGAATAAGTGCTCATGGGCTTTCAGCTATGAAACCTCCTACCATCGCATGGTAGCTGCCTATCTTCTTTCGAGGTAGGACTAGGGTGTGGCTTGACCTGGCTGGGAAGATAGACATGACCTTGGAGGAGTGGCATTGACCTGACATCAGCCTGGGCCGTGAAATTCCAATCACCCCTCTTCTCATAGGATCAAGAAACTCTCACAAGGCCCTGAGTTCTATCCCCAGCACCAAAAAAA